>BHDV01011121.1:329606-353861 GCA_005406045.1 Adoxophyes honmai
ATGACGTCATCGTAACGTTACCGAGCGTTACACTTTTTCATAAGTGACTCCCAGCTCAACCTAATTTAAGACGTTGTCACGTCTTGTCACGTCAAAAATAGTATGACGTCATCGTAACGTTACCGAGCGTTACACTTTTTCATAAGTGACTCCCAGCTCAACCTAATTTAAGACGTTGTCACGTCAATAAAAAGTTGGTATTAATCGATAGAACTCTTAATGCATAAAATAGCATCTTAAACTTAAGGAAAATAGTGAAATCTCGAGATGAAAAGCATCCCTTTTTCAAGGAAAACCATGATTAAGGAAAATTGTGAATACAGTTTATAATTACTAAACAATGAAATAATGTTTCTTTTAAGCAAAATGAGCTGTTATAAGCAAGTTGCTTTCCGGGCCCACGTCTTTATCCATCCAGTGTGTTGCACTTTGATAATAACATTATTATTGTAGTAGGTATACCTACTGAAAAGTTACTGTTTTAAGTTTCTACTGTCTCCAATGGTTTATAATATTTCGTGGTGAATTTGATTAGTTAATAATTGTAGCAAAAATAACCAATTGCGTTAAAAAACCTCTAGCAAGAAGATTGCGCCATTTTTACTGGATCGTATTATCGACGCCAGGGGACGGAACTTACCAAAATAAACTAAATGTCAAGCAAAACTTTTCTGAATTGCATCTTCACTCTGAACTCTTAGCCAATACTGAACAATACACTTTTATTTGGATGCTATAGGATTTCTATTCTTGCTCAAATGCGACAAAACTTTAGTAGTTTAAATCGTATGAGGTATTAGTAACGGGGGCGCGGTAACACGTCATAGCGACACGCAATGTCATTCCGTGTCGCTATGACGTGTTACCGCGCTCTGTAGGTAGCACCTGCTGACGGGTAATTCCAATCGCCCAACCTATCCTACTCATTTTAACGGGGATAGGTTGGAAGATGAGGACGGAGCGTGGAGAGTGGAAAGGGAGAGAGGAACATACTCACTAAAGCGACTCCGGCGTTGCCCTCTTGCTGGGTTAGGGGGTGTCGTGAGATCTCGAAGATTCAAGCCAACGACGCCTTCCTCTCTCGTGGTAAATGAGAACTAGCCCCATATATGTCTGTAGTATTTTTCCCCTCCACCGCTTCTCATTCCGGAGGAAGATCGCACATGACGTTGTTTTGACGACTTTTTTTTTCTTTTTAATAACAGTGGGACTCTTTCTAGGTCCGGACCAAGTGCTACCAGCCGATGACTACATAACATGGGTGCCAGAAGGCCGCGTGAAGCTGCGCGTGGCGTCCCGGGGGACCGCCGGCGAGCCGCCTGTCTCCGTTCCAGGGTTGCTGAAAAGAATGGCTGCCAGATACCCAGATAGTGCAGCTTTGTGTTCAAAAATTGACGGCAAGTGGGTCACGACCACGTACAAGTAAGCTATTACTTTTCATTTTATAAGTAAGCTATTACTTTTCATTTTATACCTAAGATTTTGCTTATAAGATTAAGAATAAATTACGGTACCCAAATAAGATAACTCTACATTATGGTTGGGATCTGTCGCAAACATTGTTACAGTAATAGACATATATTTTTTACCGAAAAAAAATATGTACAGCTTCATTGAAAATAATGTTTAATTAATGTTTTAGGCAGTACCTGGAAAAAACAAGAACAGTGGCTAAAGCATTCATCAAGCTTGGCTTAGAGCGGTACCACTCCGTTTGCATTCTTGGTTTCAACTCCGAACAGTGGTATGTCGCGGACTTGGGAGCGATTCACGCCGGGTGAGTACAAAACAAATCAGCCTCCATTCTATTGCCTCTAATTGCGTAGTGAGCAAACTGATAATTAGGCCAATTACCTTTATAGTGGCTATGCAGCGGGAATCTACACAACCAACTCCGCAGAAGCATGTTTCTATTGCATGGAGAAAGCAAGGGCAAACATATGCGTCGTACAGGACAAAAAGCAGTTAGACAAAGTGCTATCGGTGCGAAACCGGCTACCAAAGCTTAAAGCTTTCGTTCAGTGGGAGGGAGCCATCGACACATCCATACCTGATCTTTATACTGTAAGTCTGGGAGTCACACTTGTGACGATATCAATATCATCCATAATTTATTTATTATGCGGCATTGCAGTATTGATCTTTCACCGTCTTACGAGGCAGCTGCGAACATTCCTAACCGTTAATACGTCAGCTTAGCTACCTATCTCATTCATGACCAGAAATTATTGTGAAAAAAAGAACGCATTAAAATAAGAGATTACAAAAAGTACCTACTCTATCTACTCATATGCAATCGTAACTTTTCATATTCCATCTTGCTCAATGATTAAGTAAATAAGTATATAAATCTCCAAAACATCTTAATTTCAGTACATACAGTAGGTATAGCTAGAAAGATAATCAAAATTAGTTGTCATGTCATGACACACAACCTCAGATGAACGTTTTATACTTACTATCTTAATACTTTACTTATACATATATCTAATATCAACACCTCATGCCATATTCTGTGATAATAGTCGTTCATTAGATGTTGTATCACGAAATTGATTGATTGATCATTTTTATTATTATTGTGTAGATTCATTCAAATTCGATTTGATGAATTAATGAGTAGATAATTATGTAAGAAAAAGATTAATACCAAATTATCCTCTGAAAGAAATCACCGCACCTGTGTTTCTAGATAGATATCTACTAGTAGATGAAGATAACACTTAGAAAAAAATATTCCATGTTTATAAATGGGCGTGAGATATTAAACAATTACTGTCGCCAAGGCAAACAATATCATATAAGTATGACTCGTGCACTGTCGACACTGCATAAACATTTTTATGCCCCATACACGTTATTTTCTCAGGCACTTTATTTTTTTATACTGTAGATATTTATACCTACCTCGTTTTCATTTAACTCTATCTACATTAAAAAAAAACATCCTCTTAATGAAGGAGTTGTCCCTTTGCTGAGTCTTAATTTGTTATTGATTTCCAGTGGGAACAATTGATGGAAATAGGAGCTAAGGAGCCAGATACTCAGCTAGACGCCATCCTGAAAAGTATAGCGGTCAACGAATGCTGCACCATAGTGTACACGGTAAGTATCATCAACTTCATTCATTATTTTCGCATCTACACTCACAATAAGAGAGCCTATTCAACAGACGAGTATAATTAAGATTAAGTACAACTAGTCATTGATAAATTTCTGCAATATATCCGGTTATTTATCACGAGCTATTCGGTGAACGAAAACATCGTGAGGAAACCTTCACACAGCGACGAAGTAATTCAACGTTGTGTGTGAAGTTCCTAATCCTCACTGGGCCCGCGTGGGGACTATAGCCCAAGCCCTCTCATACTGAGAGGAGGCCTGTGCCCTGCAGTGGGACGTATATAGGCTGATGATGATGATGATGATGATCTGGTTACGAATCCGTTTATATACTTACAATTTGATTGATGGAATGGAAGTGTGATTTCATATATTTCCTAGTAAGTAGGAAATGTATAAGCTCATTTTCAGACTAATCAAAGTGTAAACAGCGCGTAAAAAAAGTTCCCGACTAGGTTATAAAATACTAATCAACAGAAAAATAGGAACATAACCGTAACAGTTAATTGGACTGTATACGGCACGCACAAATTATTCAATAATAATACAAAATTAGGTCTACTCGTAGTAATTAAAATGATATTAAAGCATGATTAAGTTCCGGCATGCCTGTCAAAGGTTAGCTGTAAGAGATCCCTTAAGGGATAAATCCGCCTTTGTACCTACTTCGCCATTTGATTTGTAAACTTATATATATTTTGTATTACATGTTTGTTCCTTTTGTACAATGAAGTGTTTACTTACTTAAATCCCGCATAAGGAAGCATCACAAAAGTTTGAAAGCAAAAATATTGCGAAGTCTAGTGTAATTTTTTGTGCCTATTGATTCTAGGCCTGTATCGCTTTAACAGTTAGGCGAAATGGACACTTAGATAGTGAATTTTTTTAGCCGTCAAGTGCGAACAAGCGGTTTAAAACTAACTGAAAAAGCGGATAGCTGCTCCCGCGTTAACCGTTAGTGCGTTGTAGACTTAACTATCGACAAGGACAACAAAGGCCGAATATTATAATTATAATAGAACAGGCTAAGAAAGGTTTATTTAATTATTTACTTAAGTAACTGTTTTTCTATAAACATGCATTGTCAGCGATGAGCGATTAAATTGTCAATTATTGTCTCTGAAAATAGTTTCATCATGTAATCCTTGCATTAGGTATGCATGACAGGTGAAATGGCACAATCATACATAACATTCATAACATTATGTAGGTAACATAACAAGCTTACTTAACACTTAAAACTGCAAACATTTGGACACGAAAGAAGCTAGGTAGGTAACGGTAACTGTATGAAACGGATACGGATCTATATTTTTGTACGTTTAGTTGTTTAATTCCTGGACAGATACAGCCACATCATTTCCGTCTTGAAGTTTTTTAATAAGTAACTTGTGCCTAATGCTTTTATGCAGAAAACTGGAAAAAATAGAGCATCGCTTACAGGCAATAATAAAATCCGTTAGAGGTCTCGTGCAGATGATCGCCAATGATTATTGGTTTATCCATAGATGTAAAATACATTTGCAGTACCTACCTATATACTCAATGTATAAAACTGAACAGGAAAGTGTAGGAACAGTGAATTTTATTGATAACAGGCACTTTATTTTTAGTAAAAAGATATCTTACGAAAATTGAATTAGTCATTTCGTGAGTGTGGAAAAGATCATGAAAAACGGCGAAATAATTTTGATTAACACTAAATGTCTCGCCTCTGATAACGATCAAGATGTCTATCGTTTTAACAAGTCACTAAATTTCTAAATAAAATAGATAACAACAGTGAGTTAAAGGAATTTTGAAAACAGCCAAATAATTTCGCCTAATCAGTGGTGCAATAATTAACTTAAAGCAAATTTTAAAAATAAGTGATGGATAATCGTGAAATTAATTTTTGTGGTTTATACCTATCAACACTGTTATTATTTATTGTTACTTTTAAAGGCCAAAGTCTAAAATGACGTTGCCAGTGCATGAATTGTAGGTGGCGTGATGTTATGACTGTTAAAATTGTGTGTGTTACATTCCTTAAAGATTGTCTATGCCTTATGACATGGCAACACCTGTCAACTTTCTACTTCACTTCCTTTTTACGATTCCTTGGGTGCAACCATGCGCTCTTTAAAATGATTAATATAATGTAATGTTATAAAAGCCTAAATGTTGTGTATCTGAAACAATACACGAATATTCAAGCCATGCCTGTTTAATTCCACGAAGCCACAATATCCTCTGCAGCGCTGCTCCATCCACCATCTCTGCACATCAATGACGCGATGGAAGACAAATTATTTTGGTCTAGATATATTTAAATTATACGCCGTGAAAAGCAATTAGATAATGTGGATATTTTATTGCAATGTGAGGAAACAAATGATTTCAATGCACACGCATAGTTATAGGAATAATGCAAAAAAATACTAAGTAGGTAGAGCGCTTAATAGTTTTCGTTGTAAATTCGTCTCTTAACATGCTGTTAATTCAGATAACCATTCCACTAACGTGAAAGAAAACACTACTTTGCCTAAATAAGTGGTCGATGTACTATCGAACCAACTGATTACTGACCCACCGCAGAACGTTGTCACAATAAACGTCATAAACATTTCCTTTATTAATCAATGCAATGTCACTGTGACGTTCACTGTGAATAGGTTCTATGGTGGGTCAGTAATCAATTGGTTCGATGGTACCTATCTACTCTTTGGATGTACTTACATCGCTGTCACTCAACAAGGTGAGTCTTACGTATTGATTTGGAACACGGTTCAAAGAGTAAGGACGTCATCAAGTCATCAAGTTATGGTATTTAAATAAAAAACAATAAGACTCGACTCGAGAGGCATTAGGGCAGAAGTGTAATTTCTTAATTATACAGGAGAACAATCAAACAAGAAATCGACAAATGTAGTACGTATTTAAAAGTCGTCAAATCAGACCTTACGCATTTAAATTAAATGTATCCAATGATATTAGAAGAGTCGGCTTGATAGTAGGTCTTAGGAAGACGAATAAACGAATATTTTAACAGTAACCAATGTACAAACCTAAAACTATGCTAGAAGTGGCTGCGAAGCATGATATAGTCATAATCATGGTTTTGTCTATGTCACATTTCGTGTGCTCTGCGTACCCCATTTAGGAACACAGACGTGATTTTATGGATGTATGTATGTAACCAATGTAAACAAGTCAAGTTGGTCGGATCTTTCCATCCGACTCTATGCAATTCGATTTAAGGAATTGAAAAAATTTAATTGTACTCATTAATTTTCACCATTAATTTTCATGCCATGATCGTTATTTACAAATCACGATGTGTTGCTCTACATCTTTCGCCGTGCATGACTCTTAACAAGTACAACATTAATATCAGTCACAACGGAGCGTGCAAAAATAACTGAGACATCGTACCACCCCTAGTAACAGTCGTATGATTAGTACATACCGGTGGCGGTCATTGTTTTAATAGTTTATCGTGTGTTAAAAATTCTATAACGTTGCCCTTTCATTTCAGTCTGGCACCCTCGGACCCCCGAAAGCAGTGATGTTGTCCCACGACAACCTGACATGGGACGCCTTCTCCATCACCCAGCGTTTGGGCGAGATTCAACCCACGACGGACTCCCTTATCACGTTTTTGCCGCTTAGCCATGTCGCTGCTCAGGTAATTAAAGTTTTCTGTCTAATTAACCGACTTCAAAAAAAGGAGGAGGTTCTCAATTCGACCTAATTTTTTTTTTGTTTGTGTGTATGTTACTCGATATCTCGGAAACCCGTGAACCGATTTTCAATTATTTTTTTTTAATCGAAAGGGTATAACTCGAAATTGGTCCCATTGGCACGAAACCAGGATCTGATGATGGAATCTTGGAGAAATCGAGGGAACTCTTCAAATTTTATATGGAGATGTACGGCGTTTTCGGTAATTTGTTGATGAAGTCAAGATTTTACATTCAGTAAACAGAATACTTTCAAAATATTGCTAATTTGAAGTCGGTTTTTTTTTGTTTTTATTTCTACCTACCAAGACTGAACCAAATGTAAATGTTATAATAATCAATGACCGTTAAATTTATAGCAATTTGGATGCACCTTTGTTGTATAAAAGTATCTATTGCAGTTGGTTTAGCTAGTAACGTACTAGTAATTATCCTGAATTGATCATCTTCTTGTAAAATAAATTCCTTGTTTTGTATTACGCTGTACCTAAATCGTTATAAAATGTACAATCAGCAAAAACAGCATACTGCTTTAATTATTTAACGACAGAATTTAATTAGCCCCGCTACAAAAATCATGTCATCTAGATCAACAGTTCTATCGTCACAATCTGGTTGACGACTGGGCTATGCTTGGCTTGTTTTCTTACGTGCGCGTTCTTGGGCATCACTAACTCCAAACCGGTTTGTTAGTTAACTTTCTTAACGCAGTACAAATATAGTTTCTACTGTTCACGTGCAAAGTACATTTTTTGTGTAAATAAATTATCCGTTATATGTCACACAGACTATTGTTTCGCTTAGTCAAAATTCTTTATTTTTTGTTCTATTTGCTCCGCGCAGTTTTCTGGTTTTTCCTAGAGGTTGCTTACGCATAACGTCTCCAAACGTTATATTAACAATGTTAACATTTAAGTACCTACCTAAAGTTCTAATACCTACGTAAATTCCACTAAATCCCCGCGATATGTATTGGACATGATTTCAAGTAAAGTATCCATTTAGAAGTAGGTAATAGGTGTAGTTTACGAGAAGATATCGCCACATTTAAATGATCCTCAGTACATCTTGACTTGAATTAGGGCAATCGGCAGTCACTTGCGTCTAACATTGCGTCCCGTACTCTAGGTCTTGACTCAAAGCGAATAAGTGATATACCTACATAAGTAATTGTGGAGTTCCAAATTGTAATACCTAGTCTAGTACAGTGGTCGGCAACCTTTTGAGTCGGAAGAGCCTAAAATTACTGTTTACAAAATTTTAAGTTTTTAAAGAGTCACAAAAAAATATCTTGCCAGCAATAAATAGCCTCTATACTTTCATAAATAAAGTTTTTTGATAAAAACTAATCTATTTATTCATAAGAAAATGCGAATGGAACTAAAGAGCCGCAGCCTCACATCCAAAGAGCCGCATGTGGCTCGCGAGCCGCAGGTTGCTGACCCCTAGTCTACCTAGAAATATAAAAAATTACGTCGACACGCAGTCCAATTCGTATTCTGGTAAAATAATACTGTGATTTGCCCTCAGGTGGTGGACATTTACGTAACCCTCATGAACGGAGTGACGGTGTACTTTGCACAACCCGACGCACTGAAGGGCAGCCTGATTGAGACACTGAAGGAAGTTCGGCCCACCAGGTCAGTGCATTGTTCACGAGGATGCAAATGATGCAACTTCCTTGGCGTTTGTTGCAATTTGCTGCCTGCTGGACTTCATCCTCAAGACTTGGCTTCATAGTTTTTATTATTACGTTCGTGTTTATCAAATGTAACGAACTGGAACGTCTTATACAAGCTGTAACAGACTCCCCGGCAATAATTAACTGGGGTATATCTAAGCAGTTGTAGAAGCTACAAATATAAATATACAGGGTGGCCGAAAATCGACCATAAATATTATAACCAGTGGTCGGTTAGATATATGCGTCTGAAAACCGATTTTTTTTACCATATGGTGTCGGCTTTAGAATAACACCTCTTTATTTCTTCCGTGAAGTTCCGTGGATGTCGTAAAAGTCGACTAAGGATAAATAGGTTTAGGTATTAGGCGACAGACTAGCATCCAGTCACTATTGCACATTATTAACTTAAAACCTAAAAATTATGCTGGAAGTAAAATGTTGGCGTAAATAAGAGCGAATGGTTATTGAAGTCTCTTTTGGTTAGCCGGATTCGCAGGTAATTGTCAAAAAGTGCTAGTGATTTTAATTTTCATTTGGAAGAGCAAAAGTTTTTCCCAGCATGAGTTAACTGCTTATTTTTTTAATTTGTTTCATAAATGAGTTTCGATTCTATAAGTATAATACACTTGCACTTTGACTTACACCATAGTTTGATTCGCCGATGTACTTACTCAACCTCGTATCTCATTGCA
This sequence comes from Adoxophyes honmai, assembly GCA_005406045.1. Classification (NCBI taxonomy): domain Eukaryota; kingdom Metazoa; phylum Arthropoda; class Insecta; order Lepidoptera; family Tortricidae; genus Adoxophyes; species Adoxophyes honmai. Next base: position 338,828 of record BHDV01011121.1, read on the forward strand.
TTCGGTACATCGTTGAGAAATCAACCTTTTCACAAGGATAGAGTGTTCATTTTTAAAAACAATGTAACGCAGTAAAGTACGAGGTTGAGTAGGTATATATATATTATACAGCGTCAAAGGCGTCTAAGGGTGAAAGGCGAGGTTAAAAAAAATTTGAATACTTAAAACTTATGCTAAAATATAGTAAGATCTAAAAATCTTTAAATAAAATAAACATTATAGCTACCTACTTTAACAAATAATACCGATTTTCATGTACATACTTATCTGTAAATATAGAGTGTTATTTACATACGCAAGTAGTGTCCTCTATAGATAAATTTATCACTGAATGCACTGTCTAGATACAATCTTTGTCATGCGAGTTGCAAATTTTATCTATTAATTGATTGAGATAAATAACAAAACTCAACATAAAAATCGATGATATTAAAGTTCTATCACGATATCTGACTTCTTGAAAACCTCTTATCTAGATATTAGTAATTTTAATATTACACATTCCGACAGGTTTCTCATAAAAGATTAAATAAACAATTGCTTCACAATCGGTGGAAAAACTCTACTGATGATTTAATTGAATAACCAGTTGTATAATTATATCGTATATAATATTTATATTATTTCATTATGTTTCGCTATTATTAAAATGATTGTTCTTTTAAAGCTCGTCACAGACTACGCATAGACGATAATATTTTATCTGCGTAGGTATAAATGTCATCTTTCCATAAGTCGGTGCCAACAGATACCTGACGGTAAATCTGCGCTGTGTGTGGTAGCTCATTGAATTGTATAGGGAGCTATATTGTCAGATATCTGTTCAGTGACAGATATCTTACCGTATCTGCTTAGTGTGTGACACGCTTAAGTTTGTTTCCAGCTTACGTATATGTTATTAGAAGTACCTAGTATGACTAATTTCACACTCAATATTTTTAAGTCCGGAAAACCGGATTTTTATGTCTGTTGGAAGTGATAAGTAATTGTATGAATGTTAGAGTACAATAATGTCTGGCCACCTGGTTTTAATCAATTTATGAAAACGATAATTATTTCGATATCTTGCAGATCCGGTAAGCAGCCTTAAAATACCTGCTTGCACTCTTTTTAGGGTTCCGAAACAAAATTATAATAGAAACCCTTATTTTACTTAAAAATTCTAAACAAGCAAAGAACATGAAATTACTGTGAGACTTATTCTAGTGATCTAGTGAATTAACGAATGAATAACATCTTTGAACGAGTCTAACTCGTCATGTTTCAAACTAATCCATGTGTCCATCAGGTTGTGTGTGTGTAGGTACTCTTTACGAATTTATGTGTGTACGAATTTATCCGAAACATGTAGAGTTAAACTCGATAAAAACGTAACTCGTTTATTTCACTATAAGCAAAGTTAGTAGTCTAAATTATCAATTTCAGCAAATAAACAATTTATCCGCAGACTTCTGGCAGTGCCTCGGGTATGGGAGAAAATGTATGAGAAAATAATGGCGGTAGGCGCCCAAAGTGGGGGTCTGAAGCGGTCCATTGCCACCTGGGCCAAGGACAAGGGGCTGAAGCACCACTTAAATAGGATCGAAGGGTGAGTTTACTTACAAGTTACGTACATACTACTTACATACTATAAAACTACTAACTGGAAGAAGCGAGGAAAAAATTCACGACAGAAAAACTAGAGATTGGTAGACTATTAAGTGTAGAAGTGAACGATCGGAGCAAAATAATTTTTGTAATACTTTATCCACAACTCCACAAATGCATCGTGCGATTTTTTTCTCCGTGTCATTTTAAAACGGCTCGAAAATTATGATGCGAACAGTTTTTATCACAAGTACCTAGGTAATAAAAAGAAGATGATGTCAAGCTGAAAAAATAATTGAAGAGTTTGACACCGCGATTGCGTAGTAGGTAGGTATTTATTTATTCACTACTAATTAAATAAACAATAATAATTGAACTCTGAACAAAGTTGATAAATTTTGAACTTGTAGGCATAGTATAGGTATTGTTCGATTAGTGGCACTGTGAAACAATTTTGCTAACATGATAACGATGTATGCTGATATTGTTAAAAAACTGGTTGGACATCAATCATCAAAATCCGCAAAATCGCCACGGTCGATTTTCCCTCAGATGACCAGTTCAATTCTTGATGATAGTTATTTTAGGCATAGTTTAATTACAGCTAAAGGTAACGCAACGCAACTCCAATGCAAGAAAAAGGAGATAATATACTACATGACAGATAATTTCACGATGTACCGCCCACCGGACTTAGGCCGCTTATCGGCCTTATCATTTAACCGCAACACTATCTTCTGCATCGCAAATATCCAAGACCTTATCTGTGCGGATTATGGCATTTACACCTCTAGTCACATTTCTGGGATTATTGCAGTTAACGCCTTTAAACATTAATATCGATAATTTTTATTCCGCGTTTGATATCCGCCAATTACCGAACTTATTTTTGATGGTTTTATCAGAGCAATTGTATTGTAACTTTCGTCACAAGACGTACTCGGTCCCGGATTTAGATGACCTTTTGTTTTTAAACTTGTAATTTTATGCCAGGGCCTTATCAGCGGGCATGAGGGGCCTACCTATAGAGTTCACCACTCTCGAAATGTTACAGTATTGGTAAGGTCAACGAATGCCTTGTAGATTAGATACCGTTATGTTCATTTTATTGAATGCTGTGTTTTGTTGATGTTATCAGAACTGAGTTTATCTGCATGAAGCATCGGTCGAAATAAACGGCAATAATTTTATTGTCAATTTTGTTTCCATCTTCGTACGTTTGTATGAAATCATAGTTTTGACACTGCTTCAAATATAAAATATTAAGTCATAAAAAAATGAAATGTTAATGCATGATTCATTTACATAGCTACTGAATGATTAATTTCGGCTGGCGTATTTCACTTTGGTTTCGTTGTTATTTTCATTGACATCTAGTAAAACTGAACACAGAGTTAACAGATTAGGCAAGACCACTAGAAAAAATGACGAGGTCATAATTATTATTTATTTATTTAAACATACATATATACATAATATGAATAATACTCAATGACGTCTCTACATGGTAGAATTTTTATCTAGGAGTGACGTCACAAACTTGCACTCCGGAAGTTTGATCTAAGTATACTTTTTTCGATTTTCAATGATTCTTTTCACAAAAACACCACGTCGCATATGTTTCTCTAAAGGTATATATTTAGTCGCTATCCCCATTTGCATGAATATAAGAAGTAAAATCATACTTAGACACAACGAAACCATATTTATAATTTATAAAATTATGTATAGTGTGCCATACCAGATATTCAAGCGAACGGTAGCGGGGTAGACTCTTAGTATGGGCTAGTGACGTAAATCCATTCACATTTGATAAAAAGTACATCCTGATGCGAACTGTGATAAGAATCACCACTCTTGATAATTATATTCGTAGACGCTGAATTCAATATTTCTTTTTACTGTGATTCAAAATAACTGGCCAGAAACTTTACATTACGATTAAAATTCCTTCTCGGAATTGATCAGCTCACACATTTTTGGAATTCGGGTTTTTACCAGAAATACAAAATATTGGTAACTACCTAGTTACTGGAAAGATAAACGTATCATAAGAGACTCGTTAAAATTAATCGGAATTTCAGCAGTTCACCGAAAGTTTATGAATAATCGATTAATTAAACAACATCACATTCCAGGCGAGATGGAATGACTTGCAGCTACAAGATGGCTCGCTCGCTGGTGTTCAGCAAAGTCCGGGAAAACCTGGGTTTGGACCGCTGCAACACCTTCGTAACCGCCGCCGCGCCGCTCTCTGCTGACATCAAGAAGTTCTTCCTTTCTCTGGACATACCTATAATGGAGGCGTTCGGTATGAGCGAAGCGGCTGGCGCACATTCTCTTAGCATCGACCCCAAGTGAGTACACTTTAAAAACGAGATAAATATCACGGCACAAATCCAAGAGGTAATACATAGGTACGGCTATTGAAAAAAAAGCCGTTGAGATGCTAAAATCTGCATGACTACAGTCGTATCTAATTACGCAAATGACATGATTACTTTTGTTTCCTAAAGCGATAACGGTAGTGTTAATATTTTTATTATTAACAAAGTACTTAAGGTAATCAATCACACTGATCCTGGGTGGGAATTCCTTATCTGTTTTAATCAATGCAACCTAACTTTATCAACCTTAAAAAGGAAATGAAACTGCAAGTAGGTACCTAACGTAAATAATTACCAGTACCTACATTGTAGTTCGACTTAACCTTTTGACCGCCAAGGCGCGAAGTGAAACGCTGTGCTCCTAACGCCAAAGACGTGAGTCGGCTCTTAGATAATGCTTGTTTTTTTTCGAATGGTGCTGTATTATTTTATTTAAATTAAGTATAAAATAACTTACACTACCTATAAATAAAGTAAACCTAGAAAAAATGTTGCAGCGTTTTATATTTCAGTTCTTTCGCAATAACTTCGACGCACCATTTCACGTCGTGGCGTCACGGGCACTGACTTGCGATGACGTGATATGGCGTCTTTGGCGGTCAAAAGGTTAAAAAAGTTAAAGTCTCGGTAACTTACTTATAGTAGGGGTGGTCCAATTTGCCATCGAGTCTTCGTAAAAGGTCTACGGTAACGTTAGAAAGAGTCAGCAATAATTCACGCCTAACCTGTTTGGGAGTGGAACTTCAGTACGTAGTACTATTACTCTATGCTTATGGTACTTTGTACTTTTATTTTCAGATTTAACCTAACTTCGGTGGGTGAGATATTAGACGGCACAGAGACCAAGTTCCTAGGGTCTGTGAGTCAAAATGGTCCCGGAGAGATCCTGATGAAGGGTCGTCATGTGTTTATGGGATACTTGGACGACGAGGAGAAGACCAGGGCTGCGGTAGACAGTGAGGGATGGCTGCATTCCGGAGACGTCGGCCGAGTCGACAGTCACAACTTTTTGTACATCACTGGAAGGATCAAGGTATCAAACTGTCGCATTACGGAGTATTTCTACAGAGCGAACTGTTAGAAACAGTCGCACTTTTTGAGTGACACTGACATGACATAGGCTGCATCCGTAGACTGTATGCCCCGCACAAATGTCAATCACTATCGTGTTGCTTTTGAGACGCTATCTACGAGATATTTGGGAAGTATAGTAAAAATGGTGGAAATCAAATAGGCACAAAAGAATAGAAATTAAAAGAAAAAAATAACAGGTTCATCTTGAGGAGCAGTAGATTTCCTATCAGTGATGAATATCTGATACTGTAACGGCCATCTAGTAGTGAAAAGACGAGCAATTGTCCAAAAGCTGTACCAAAGACTTCAAATCCTGAATTTATGGTCGTTCAAGGTGAAAATGGTTAGGAAAAATTATATTTCGCTAGTCTTAGTGTCTACAGTTGACAGGTGTTGATATGGTAGCTACGCACAAGCTAGATTAAAATCTTGAGACAATTAACTCAAGTGGACATAGTAATTAGAATGTCCGATAAATGACATCTGAAACGTTGCTAAATTTTCGTATTAATATCTTATTTATAATGAAAGTGATGGAAATAGACTACGTCTAACTAAATTTATAATTGTTTAAATTTAAGTGCCTATTAATTTATGCACGAGAGCTTTTAGTGGGTAGGTACATAAATCATTCGACAAGTTTTTCTGAAATATAAATGACGTTGTATGCCTACTTGCATTTATCTGAGCTACTTGCCAGTGGCGTAGCTAGGGGGGGCGGCGGGGGCGGTCCGCCCCGGGTGTCACCCTCCTAGGGGTGACACCCGGCTGTGAACTTTAGTAGTCAATGAAAAATAATAAAAGGTAAAAAAAAGATTTTTTTTATTTTCACCGTTTCTATCGAATTCTAGGGGGGGGGGGGTGCGTTTTACAATATCCGCCCCGGGTGTCACCCATGCTAGCTACGCCACTGCTACTTGCACATGTAATTAGATACCGAAATGACATTGAACTTATCGATAAGATGATATATCGTTAAGGCATCGCAGGGGTATCTATATTTAAACTTGTTTTGAAAGTAGGTAGGTATCTATCGTTGTTGCGAATAATATTAATTTAAAACAAATTGTCAAGACAAATTAATAAAATCCCAGCGCGAAAGACGCATATTTTGCGAACTTTGGTTTGATCGCCTCCACCGCGGTATACCTACGGACCTCTGGTCTAATTAATTGTCTATGATTGCTATTAATCCCTCTTGAGATAGAGGGCATAATGGCGATAGGCTATCACTCAACACAGGATTATGGATTGGTGTTATGATATAATTAATTAAAAGTAAATTTCTTAGATCCCGTGTGGTGCCGAGTTTAGATTTACACCCCTCTATTACTTGACGTAAGAGGCGACTTAGGAAATAGGTTAAGGTATACTTTAAGCAACAGGCTAGCAACTTGTCACTATTGCATCTGCTAAATTAAAAACCTAAAAATTGTACTAGAAGTGGCCACGAAACGAGAAACAGTCAATGTAGCTTGGAAATACAGACGTGATGATGTATGTATAAACTTCTTAAATTCTTAATCACATCTTTTGTTTCAGGAAATACTTATCACGGCGGGTGGCGAGAATGTGGCGCCTGTGCTGATTGAGCAAACCGTGCAAAATGAATTGCCGCATGTCGGATACGCGGTGCTCATTGGCGACAGACGGAAGTTCCTCTCGATACTGCTCACGCTGAAGGTTAGTTTAGTTGATGGAAACAGCGAGACTTTGGACAAGAAACTGCTTTGAGACTCATTCATAGTGAGATAAACGTGTAACTCGCGTCTTAAAGATACAAACTCACTGAGCATCAAGTGCAATGCTAATGAAGTAAGTCAAGAGATGCGATTTCGTTTGCGTATTAACGCGAAGAATTGTATGGTAACTGAGAGAGCGCCTCCAAGCGGCACGTTTGCACAACTGCCGCGGACGACACAGTTTCCACACAATTCTTCGCGTTAACACGCAAACGGAATCGACGCGTTCCTTGACCGACTTCATTACACTAGACGCTCTGATAGCGGAAGAAGGGCGGCGCAGTGCGTTATTTACGGTATCGGTTGTAATATTCGAAATTAAACGAGAGAGCGCGCACGTCACACCGGCCGGAGGAAATAAGCGTTTCATTCTGCGCTTCCGCTGTCAGTGCGTTTTTGGAGCTTAACACAGTCACGACCAAGCCTAAAATCAGAGCATCTGCGCGAAACCGAGTAGTATATAGCTAGTACAAAATGAACCCGGCTACCAGGTTCTCGGTATCTCGCGAATGTTTTGAAGAACCCGGGAGCCGGGCCCTTGGTTCTGAATGTGTTAACCTTTTGAACGCCAAGGCGCGAAGTGAAACGCTGTGCTCCTGACGCCAAGGCAAAAATCGTTTCAAATACGAACGAACAATAGTGATGTCACAACCGCATATCGATATTACCGATATTACAATTGATTTCAGCCATTGAACCCCTTATATTTTACCTCATACATTACCACAACGTTTTCCATATAATTTTCATGAATTTGCGTGTAATTACTGTCATTGAAAACCTTTAAAAATTAAAACTTTACTGTAACTTTCATTATTATTTTGCAATGGAACCACTTCACTACTTTGCTGATGACGTCATACTTCGACGTTCGTTGCCGTCATTGGCGTTGGGGGCAGTGGAAATTAGAATAGTGCTAGTGTTGGGAACGTAATCAAAACAAAAATTGTTCTTTTCGATGTTTCGGGAACTGGGAACTAGGTATATAAATTGGAATGAAAATACATTCAGTTGTAAAACACAGACCCGAGAAGATAATGCATAAGGATTAATATTATTACCTTTTAGTTTTTTTAATTCCTTGGCGTGGATATGTTTACTGAAAACAAAGATAATAAAGTCGCTCGAGTGAGGGTTTTATGGTATGCACCTGCACATAAAGCAATAAATCTTACATTTATTGCACGTAGCTCTTTCTTTGTTTGTTGGCGTGCCGGCTATTCAATGTCGCGCTCACATTCTCTGTGCCTTACCAACACGGCGCGCGACTTATTTAAAGTTTATGATGCCCTTGTCTTGCGAGATTCGAAGTATTTTAGTGTGTACAAAATCACGTGTTATCGCAAAAAAAAAGTACGAAAATATTCTAGACAGATTAATTAATTATTATTTAATTGTTTGTATAGGGAAAAAAACTGACCCATTTAAAAGTGTCGTAAAACAAACAAAAAACGTTTATTTAAATAATAGGAATATCCACTTGCTAGGCGTTCGCGATTTATTGTATTTAGACACCTGCAGTAGCAGACGGCAACTTAAAATATAAAGATAAACTCCCAACGTATTTTTTCTTTACCTAAATATGTACTACTATTTCTTTGTTTAAATAATATACATAAGACTATCAAGTGCGATAGTGCGAACGGTCTTAGCACTTTCTTTTTTCATTCAACTTTCATGGATAAGACGGCGGACCCTGTTTTCACATTGGCGGACCCCCACGGGTCCACGGACCACAGGTTAAGAAACACTGCGTTATTTGATAGAATATGCGTATTAAAAATTTACTTATCTTCTTCTTCAACTTCTTCGAACACAAGGTCTTCGATTTCATCGTCAGTATCGACACCTTCCAAAATTCGAAGTAACTCCTCTGTACTCATTTGGCTACTATCGACACTCATTTTTGCGCCTGTGTCGTCAACTCGTAACGTGCTCTCACTTCAAGGGCGCACGGAGCAGTGACAAGCTTTCGCACATAAGGGTCGTAAAAACATTTTGTCGATTATTATTACAAAGAACAAACGAACAGTCACGTGCCGTTCTAGCGCTCAAATGTATTCATTGGGGTTTGGGTTGTATTGCGAATAGATCCGTCAGACGTTTAAATTTGACTTTAGTAAAAGGGAAATTATAATTTTATAACACGTTCCGCCTTAGTAATTTTTTTTTTCGCAAAATTTCCAAATTATCTCACCGTTTAAACCGTCTCTGAACTACGGCAAACATTACAAAACCAAAATCAGCTAAATCGGCCCAGACATTCTCGAGTTTTAGCGAGACTAACGAACATCAATTCCTTTTTTTATTTATATAGACGGATATTATACCATCTGGTTGCACTGAATTTGCTGAACGTGGCACTGAATTTTTGAATTCATGTGCTCTGCTTACCCCTCATGGGAATACAGGCGTGAGAATATGTATGTATGTATGTATGGATATTATATTTTAGTATTCCTTAAATCTTTTTCGCTGTAAAACATGGGGGACCGCGGAACCCCAAACATATGCCCACGGACCCCCAAGGGCCCGCGGACCACAGGTTAGGGATCTCTCATATCGATAACTAAAAGAAGACATTGCTGTGCGTCCCATCACTAGGCGACGTTACACGGCGTCTTTGGCGCTGCAGGCAGTGTAATCTAGCCAATTGAAGTTTGCTCTTAGAAAATGCTTGTTTTTTTTCGAATGGTGCTGTATTATTTTATTTAAATTAGGTATAAAATAACTTACACTACCTATAAATAAAGTAAACCAAGAAAAAAAGTTGAAGCGTTTCATATTTCATAGTTCTCTCGCAATAACTTCGGCCCGCCATATAACGTCGTGGCGTTACGGGCACTGATTTGCGATGACGTGAATTGGCGTCTTTGGCGGTCAAAAGGTTAACCTTTTTTGTTAAGGTTTTTTGTGAAGCAGAACAGAGCGGGGGCGATTGGCGCGATTGGCAGCGGCCAAGGTGAAGGGTTACAGACTACTCCGATACATGTCGAGCTAAACATGATTTGAAGCATGATTTATTTCACCATCAGCGACATTGTTCACTTAAGAGCTGTTGTCTATCTAGCGACTAGAGTGCTAAACGTACTAGCAGTAATGTCTTAAATACCTACAGTTGACATTAGGTGGTATGGGACATAGTTATGAACATTTATGTATATATATTTTTTTTCAGTGCAAAGTTGACGGAGACACTGGCGATGCTCTAGACGTTTTAGACACAGAGACACAGAAATGGGTAGAGAGCCTCGGCAGCAAAGCCACTAGTCTCAGTGAGATTTCCAAAACTAAGGATCCTGTTGTGAGTTTTACTGCCTTTTTCAATATTTATTTTGGAGTTTTTTTTTCATGCTGAGAACATGACGACTTTATCAGCTACTCTACTAATAATTCGATATTCTTTAAACATAAATTATGGGCAAAACAGATAACGCACCACACACGATTTTTATGAATGCATAAAATATCGTGTGATAAAAAAATCTTTATCACCTCTACATTGACATTGATGCCACCGTCATTTGTTTCACGTGTTCTTTTTTGTCTGATCCACTCCTTTATGCGTATTTAGAAGTTGATTTGATCACGTTAATTGTTTTTCAGGTACACAAAGCAATCGAAGCCGGAATTATGCGCGCCAACAAACACGCAATATCGAACGCTCAAAAAATTCAGAAATTTGCAATTCTGCCTGCGGACTTCTCGGTAAACAGTGGAGAATTAGGTTCGTATTGTTTGAATACCTCTATTGTACTGTATTACTCTTCTAATTGTAAGAAATGGTATTTGATTGTTTCGTTTTTTTTTGCAGGGCCTACACTTAAGATCAAGAGGAGCGTAGTGTACGACAAATACAAGGATATCATGGACGACTTTTACAAGGACTGATAGCAAAACATACTTAATATACACCGGAGCTGGGCTTTGTTCAGGAGATATGCATAGTGAAAAATATATTATTTAGTCAATAGTTTGTAAGTTCACAAGGAATGGTGCTAAGTTCTTATCTCAGACATAAGGAAGAAAGGACAAGACTTAAAAAGTCAGCCAACATGCGACATTAGAGCCAACGAGTTAGGACTTTTACACATTCAACGACTAATTCTTACGACACAAAGACAAACCTCTATGGGTTATACTACAGGGCTATTGGTCAATCAAATCGAGAAGTGAAGCAGGATTTGGTCGCCGTGTGTAAAAGTTCTTAAAGTGATGTAAAATGGAAATAAGTAATAAAAGTAGGTTATAAGGATACAGAACTAAGTTAGATAGGCAACGTCGTCGATTATTAAATTATTGATAGGTTTATTGCTCAAATAGGGAATAGTGGGACGACTGGAATTATTGTGATGTTACAAATTTTACGTAAATGAAATGTATATTTTTGTTACTATGAATATATATACTAGTTTAAACGCGCTGTTCTTTCATTGAAACGCCCAAATAACTTCCATTAAAATTTAATATAATTATCTAACCTACTTAAATACATTTAATTGGAATAGATGAGAGGTACATTGTCATAAAAACTAACAAAGTTGGTAATAATACTTCTTATTTTTAAATAAAATTACAGCTAAAATAATTGACTACATAAATGTATTTCACTTATTCAAATAGATTGATTAAATTCCATAAGCACACAAACAAGTCTGCGGAAGAAGTCAAATAAGACTCTAATACCAAATAACCCTTAAAAACATTAACACTTAGAATATCAGTAAATGTCTTTAAGTACATAATTGCCATATGTAATTGATATCTAAAATACCCCAACAAAACTTTCAACATCGTTATAAATTCTCCACGATAAAAATGATCTAGGTAGAAACATGATACTTAAAACATCAGTCATTATTTTATTACACTTTATCTGAGTGTTATAAAAAAATATCTCAAACCTATCTAGGCCGCACGCTAATCGACCAGATAGGGATATAAGATCAAGATTTTATAATAACAATAAACGTGGAATTTATTGATACCTGTATAGCGCATCAAATATGCCGGAATGATTGCGTACAATCGGACCACTACAAACCGGAAAAAGGTGAAATTAATACAGAGACTCTTTTTCAACATTTGTCACTATTGAAACTAGATCCATCAAGTCAGAAACTTTTGCTCTACCTTTTAAACAAGCAAGACGAGTGACAGTTACATTTTCTAAAGACGAAGACAAAGAAAGCTCGATCTCGAAAGAATACTCGATCATAGTAATTCGTCAGTAAATCTAGAACTTTAATCATCAAACTACATCACTCATAATAGTCATAATGAAAACTACGGATAATTCACGTCCGAAATCGAAGTTAACTCAACATGTTTCGGGCTAATCTGACCAGACGCAGTAGTCGTGCGCCGGTATTAGTTTCGTCGATCACAAGCAGTCGGGCGAACAGAACGGTGGCGCACAGCAACCGCCTCGGCTCTTAGATGAAAGGCTACTGATCACCCAGAAACATGTGGAGCTAAAGTCAACTTAAGATGCGAATTTTCCCTACTTTTCACTATAAATATACGTTGATAAAGCAAAATCTGACTCACGCCTAGCAATATTTCCTTTACTCGGTTAGTGTTTAGTCGGTGCGGGGAGGAGCCGTGGTAGGTAGAGGCGGCGGCGCGTCGACTAAGGGCAAGGGCTTGGCCACGCCGATACGCACGACGCCGCGCGGAGCACCCTTCAAAGCAGCCACTGCTTGCTCCAAACTGGCGTCTTCTAAGTTCTGAAGGAGAGAGTTAGAGAGGGTAAAGTATGTGTATACCATCTTTTAATTGAATTCAGCGATCGTATAAACAAAATGGTCGAAAGTATATCAAACACAAAAGGGTTAACGATTTAAGGGCACTTGCAGAATGTCATAAATTTCGATTTAGTCAAACTAGAATCTCGATTAGGCTGATGCGAGTGAGGCTGAGAAGTCTAGATTGTCAAGTTTGAAATTGAAATTTGAAAAAGCGTAAGCATTGAGTAAATAGCTTAAAATTTAATATTGCTGAGTTGGAACTTGGCAACACTTTATTACCAATGGACTGAATGATACGATAAATGTGTAAAAAAAAAGTATTTTTTACTTTTTATTTGTATCTCGAAAGTCTACAGAGAGATAGTCGAAAGTTGTAATTATGCAACCAATCAACGAAACTCCGTCGCTGCCGTGTAGAACACCTTTGACAGCTGACGACGTAGATGACGTTTGTAAAAGTTAAACTTCTCGCCGACAGGTGACGCTAGGGCGCTACAATAGCGATGACCCCTGCTGACGTTGACGACGTTCGAAAAAGTTCTCCTACTCGGCAACAGATAGCGCTAGGACACCACAATATCGAACACACCTGACGTAGGTGGCGTTCGTAACAGTTCAACTACTCGCCGACAGATGGCACTAAATCGTAACAATAGCTACCTGGTCGTTGACGAAGAGCAGCCGGTCGCCGGGGATAAGCCGGCCGTCCTGCTGCGCCACGCCGCCAGGGACCAGCGACCGGATGACCACTAAAGTGTGGGCAGGCCGCAGCGGGTCTTGGTAGTCCAGGATCGAGAAGCCCAGACCGCGCTCGCCTTTCACCAGCTCTGGAGAGATGCATCAAGATCATTGTATTTTTTGTTATTGTAATTACCCTGAAATTGCTAAATGTGGCACTGGTTTTTTGAATTCATGTGCTCTGCCTACTCCTCTTAGGAATACAGGCGTGAGAATATGTATGTATGTATTTTTTACGTACATACCGCCTGTGTTCCTAAATGGGGTAGGCAGAGCACGCCAAACGCTTAGACAAAACCATGACTACTTCACTTCTAGCTTAATTTTACGCATGTTGTTGTTGTTGGAATTCCGTAAAATGGCAGTATTACGAGTAGGTACATACACATACAAGTGTTTTACCAAGTGTCCCCGGTGGGTTACTTAAAGTTACACTCCATTTATTTTAAGATTTGAATTTAAACTGTCAAAACCAAACACATTTTTAAGTAATCGCAAGACATCGCCGCAAATAATAATACTTTTTTTATTGAAAACAGTAATAGTGTTGTTGAACTAATTATTTCCAGTTTTGTTTTTGGATTCCAGAGCGAAATTCAAATTTTATCCGATGAATTTCTAATCTTAAAAAACAAAGTTAAGTATTAGTCAAACTGTGTCCGGTGGGTTACCTATGATCTGCGGCTCGGAGGCCCACATGGCGAGGCCGGTGAGCGGCTCGAGGCTGCGCGAGCGCACCTTGCCGGCCGCCGACAGCGCGCCGCCCTCCTCGGCGCCCGCGCCCGCTAGGCTGCCGTCCGACTTCGCCTGTAACCGAAGTATCGCCTTTAAACTGTGCTGTTGTAGGCTCATGTTGTTCTAGGACTTTTAGGGTTCCGTAGCCAAATGGAAAATGGAACACTTAAAGATTTATCATGTCTGTCCGTAAAGCCAAGTAGATGTAAAGGTGAAAAGAGTCAGTAAATAGAGTACCCGAACTAGTTACCTTGACGACTGTGGCGCCGGCGGCATGGACACTTTGCTGGACAGCTCCTTGAGGATTGAGACCACCTCCAGGTGATGAGAGTCAGTAGATAGAGTAACCAAGCTAGTTACCTCGACGAGCGCGAGTACCCTAGCTAGACCTTGACGAGCGTGAGTTCTCAAGCTAGTTACGGTGAGTACCCAAGCTAGTTACCGCGAGTACCCAAGCTAGTTACCGCGAGTACCCAATCTAGTTACCGTAAGTACCTAAGCTAGTTACCTTGACGAGCGTGGGCGCGGGCGGCGCCAGGTCGAGCGGCGGCGCGGGCGCGGGCCGGGGCCGCGCGCACACCATGCACACCTCGCTGGACAGCTCCTTGAGGATCGACACCACCTCCAGGTGGTTCATGCCCAGGAGACGGTGCCCGTTCACCTCTGAAATACGTTGAAAGTTAACATTTGAACGCCCGTTAGTAATAATCATATAGTTTATCTAGCTCGTCGCCGTTATACAGAATCCCTCAACACAACGTTTACATTAGGGTGGATCCAAGATCTGACGGTTGCAAGCCGATTGCGAGTTGAACGCGTGCACTTACTGCAACTGTTTGCTGCGCCTCTCACGCGCAACTCACGCAAGGCAAGCAAAGTGCATTACCCATTCGCTTAATTTACATTGGCATCCAAATATAACTACACGGCCGTGTAGTCCCCCGGCCGGTGCACGGCGGCGCGGCCGACGGGCCCCTCGGGCAGCACGGAGCCCCCCCAGTGTAGTGGTAGTGTTACCGAG
>BHDV01011121.1:357705-371103 GCA_005406045.1 Adoxophyes honmai
AATAAGGCAAATAAACGTGCATATTCAGTTTTCACATTGAGCCAGGGGCGATTTTACTATACCAGTCCGGCCAGACCCTTTTAACAGATTTATTTCTATTGCCGATACTACAACAAAATACTAAAAAAAATTTAAGGGGCTCCCATTCAACAAACTTGATTTTACATACATACATACATACATATTCTCACGCCTGTATTCCCAAGAGGGGTAGGCAGAGCACATGAATTCAAAAATCCAGTGCCACGTTTAGTAATTTCAGGGTGACCAGATGGTTAAATGTAACATTGCAGTGACAGGTTGCTAGCCCATCGCCCACAATACACTAACCCTTTCCCAGAGTCGACTCTTACGACACCCACGGGAAGAAAGGGGGAGGTGCTATTCTAACCCGGCACCACACGGGGGAACTTGATTTTTTTTACAGATTATAGCGCAAAACCCTTTTTACGCGAGTCCAACTACATAGTACTTAAGCGCTTTTCTTCATCTTACCCAAAATGGACTGCCACTTCCTCCGAATGGCTTCCTTCTGTTCGTGCGTGCGCGGCATCTCGAAGGCGGGCTGCGCGCGCGCCGCCGCGGGGCTGCGCGGCGGGGACGACTCCGCCTCGTCCTCTACTCCCGACTCCACGCTGCGGAGAATAAAAATGGTGACTCGCATTGGATATCAATTCGGAAATGTCACGAATGTCAAAATTTTACTACGCGAATGCGAATCAGGATGCGAATGTTCGAATGCGAATGCGAATGTTTGAAAAAAAAATTAACGAAACATAAAAAAAGTTATCGTCACAAAATCAACATTGTAATTGCAATTGAACACAAAAAGTATTTTAAATGAAATCTAACATAGAAAAATTATTGCAAAATAAACAATGTCAACATCGAGCGAGTTAGACAAGACGCGACTTGCACACATTCGCATTCGCATAACACTCGCATCATTTGATGCGAATGCGAATGTTAATAATGACGCAAGTAGCTTTAAATAAAGTCAGATAAATTTCCCTGATTTTTAAAAATAAGTTCATAGATCAGTAGATTGCTTTATCAGGTAGATCTGGCAACACTACTTACTTCTGGTGCAGTAACGTCATCTGTATATCGTGGGCGGCGGGCGGCTCGGGCCGGTGCATGTGCAGGAACGGGTTGTGGACGGCCGCAGCCGCGCCCGCGCTCTCGCCCGCTGCGATCGCTTGTTGCAGCTGCTCGTATTTGGGCCCGCGGAGGTATCTGCACACAGGACAAAGTAAGGCTTGGTTTCAACAACAGGTTATGTATGAGACAGGAAGGCGGTTAAAAACATAATTATGTACAGATGTACGTGATCAATAGCGCAGTGACCAGTGATTGATCACTGGTTACTTACCTCTCCAGCTCGAGGGTGACGATGTTCCCTGACTGCTTGAGCGCGTCGACGGCCCGCTGGTTGGACTTGCCGGCCAGCGAGGCGCCGTCCACCGCCACGATGCGGTCGTTGACCCGCACGCGCCCGCTCAGCGCTGCAGCGCTGCCCGCGCTCACAGACTTCACGAATATACCGGATAACTCCTCTTTCTCACATACATAACCTGTAAAAAGTGCATACATCACGCCTGTATTCTCAAATGGAGCAGGCAGAGCGTACAAAATGTTATAGTCCCCAGCATTTAACGTGACAAAAAACATGGTAAAAACTATGTGCAAATTTACTTTCATTACTTAAAAGTTAGATTTCGGGAACTGTACATAGTCAAAAATTATTTTTAGATTTTTAAATTAGATAAAAGAAGTATAATAGTGACGGAATGCTAGCATTGCTAGCGTACCCAAATCTATTTAAGAAGTGGTCCGGTTAAAAAGTAGCAGGTCATTTAAGTAGTGTTTTAATAAAACGGAAGTATATGAAAAATGTTTGAATTTAACATGATAATTATGTACAAAGCTATAAATTTTATTTTAACCATGCCAAAATTTGCGTACTTTAGCTTTTTTCCTTTCATCAACGTTTGAACATGGACCTTGTCGATGTTTTAGACTTGGTTTCTCCACTTTTTCTTAAAATATTGAATATTTCTAGCTACAGAGTTTGTGTATTTGAGGTTTTTTTTCATATGAGCCCAGTAACGGTCAATTGGGCGAAGTTCAGGGCAATTAGGTGGGTTCGCCTCTTTTGGGACAACATGGACATTATTCGCAAAATAAAAGTCTTTAGCTTTTCTTACATAATGGTAAGAGGCTAGATCAGGGCAAAAGAACACAGAGAAATTGTATTTACGTATAAGTGGTAATAACCGCTTAGCCAGACATTCTTATACGTAAATATCACCATTAACCGTGCCCGTAGTAATAAAATCATCACTTTTTAGGCCGTAAGTGCATTTGGCTTGTCAGATCATGTACTTTTGGGGGTTTTTGCTGGCCATTGTACATTTATGTTTAGGGTTGACATTATTCTTTTGACTAGCAACATAAAATTCTTGGCCCGGAATTTGTTTGATGTCGGCCACCACATACGTCTCGCCATACATCACGCAACAATCGTACTTTCTGAAGAAATTAGTGTATAACTTTCTTGCCCTTGATTTAGCCACTTTCTCTTTTTCGGCGTTCTGTCTGGAACTTTTTGGACTTTAAATGTTTTCAACCCACTATTTAGTTTCACTCGACGAACCATAGATTTAGTCGTACTTAACTTTTTGGCTAGTTTTTGTTCGAAAATGTTAGGGTTAGTCTTAAAAGCAGCTTTGATTTTCTTAGCAAGATTTTTATTCTGAAACCCTCTTGTTCGACCAGCACCTGATTTCCTTTCGATGGTCAACGTCCCCTTGTAGCATCTTAAAACCTTTCCGACAGAAGATCGAGGCAGATTTAAATGTTTTGCTACTCTTACCTGACTCCTACTGGGATTTTCTAAGTGAGTGTTCAGTATTAGTTTACGACGACTAATTTCAGATGACAACATTATTGTAAATATAAAACGTAATCACACGTTTGCTGCTAAAATGTATTCTTGGATTACCTATTTGACGTCTGCCAAAGGATAGTCGTTTGATTTACTATGTTTCTTTTTTTTTATAAAAATTTTAATAGCTACATTTTTTCCGGACCACTCTTTATCCTTAGTCAGCTCTCACGACATCTTTAAAAGAAACGGAGAAGTGTTATTCTAAACACGACATCTCATGGAAACAATACAATTAATGATGATATACCATCCGGAGGATATTTTCTATGCTAAAAAAATATTTGAAGAAACGAATTGGTCGTCTGATGGCACGCGATCACATTAAAAGATGTAATCTTACTCCTCGCTAACATGGTAAAACGCAAAAGTCACTCTGTCTGTCAGTTACATTTTCATGCTTCACCCGCTAAACAAGGCATTGAAAATATAGTGAAAAAGTCAGTGCGCGTCTGTCCGCTGCCGTGGCGCGTAGCTCCAGATGATGGATCACGGATTGATCCGAAACATGTCGAGCTAATCTCGGTATAAACAACGTGAGTAATTTCGTTATTTTTCACTATGGGTGAGTCTCACGGTAGTTTTATGTTTAAAATGGCATTGAAATTGAAAAGACAGATATTTTTTAAGCTGAGAAATATCCACTATCAGACTATCATTCATACCTGCAATGGTGATTCCGAGTCCATTTTCATCCTTCTTCAATTGAACCGTGAACCTATCAACCTCAGGTGACTCGGCGTCTGAAAAAAAAATACATAACACATCTCAATAACACCCAGTATTTTTAAATATACTTTTTAAATTAAATTCAAACCATACCAGAGTCTGGGGGCGGTGTTACTGAAGTGTCAAAAACGAATCTGGAAGCGGCCGTGTGTAGCACGGGCGTCGGCTGGGTGTGGAATACTTGCTCGAAACCTGTCTCCAGGAGGTAGCGGTCCAATCCTTCCGGATCTGAGAGCAGCCTGAAACAAATAGGAAAAAACTGAAGTACTGAGAATGACCGAACATTTTCTATGGTCCCCCCAACATAGAGTACTGAATCTGAAATATAACTAGTTAACGCGACTTGCTCTGAACCCATCTCCATTAAACTATTACAGTATTACCAAACAAAGAATACTCCACGATGTACCCGCGTATGAGATCAGTTTTGTGGCGCGGGAAACTTCGATCTACCAATGATAAAAGACATTTTTTCGCGCGCATTGGTTATTGATTGATGCCTCAGACAGATGACTCACGACTGTCTAGCACCCCAGCGCCAAATACGTCGAGTAGCAGAACTAAAGTGTGTGCACAGCAAGTAAAATTGTGCCCAGAGTGTTTGTAAATAAAGGTCAATATAGATAAATTACTCGTTCGGCTACCCTCGGAAATCGTTCTGCGCTTCTCGGCGCAGACGGTAACAGCCAATGTGACTTATTTTCTTGGGAATACTGTACCTTGCGGGCACAACAGGCGCGGGCGCGGACGTGGCATGCGCCGCGGCCGGGTCGGCGGCGCGGGATACCACGAGCCGCACGCGGGAGCCCGAGGCGCGCAACACACCCGCCACTTGCTCGGAACCCATCTCCATTAAACTATTACAGTATTACCAAACAAAGAATGCTCCACGATGTACCCGCGTATTAGATCAGTTTTGTGGCGCGGGAAACTTCGATCTACCAATGATAAAAGACATTTTTTGGCGCGCATTGGTTATTGATTGATGCCTCAGACAGACAGATGACTCATGACTGTCTAGCACCCCAGCGCCAAATGCGTCGAGTAGCCGAACTAAAGTTAAAACTTATTTTCTTGGGAATACTGTACCTTGCGGGCACAACAGGCGCGGGCGCGGGCGTGGCGTGCGCCGCGGCCGGGTCGGCGGCGCGGGCCACCACGAGCCGCACGCGGGAGCCCGAGGCGCGCAACACACCCGCCACTTGCTCTGAACCCATCTCCATTAAGCTCACCTGTGATACAATACATTTATTTAACATTAAAAACAATAACTGAAACTTATTGTTCGAGAAACTCGTCAGGTGTACTACAAATATATTTAAGTTACATCGGTAATCTTCAGCAGACGAGCAAACAAATACCGAATGAAATCGAATGTATGACCAACTTTATGTATAACCAACTTTATGAATAAGGTACAAAATGCAATAAATGCTCGCTCATCTCGCCAGGCAAAATGGCGGGCGCCGGAGTTGCCGGCGTCGCACGAAGTGTGCTATAGTAGATTTGTTTAGGTAGCTAAAACAATATAAACAAATTAAAACAATGTAAACAATCTTGACATGTCTTTTTATTTAAACATACACTTTATAAATCGAAATCTTTAAATTTTACAATTTAGGTATGAAAAAATAATTTACTTTCATAATTGAATTGTATAGTGTAACGATTTTCATTTTTAGACTGTGTATTTCAATAAAAAGACATGTCAAGATTGTTTACATTGTTTTAACTACCTAAACAAATCTACTATAGCCAATGACCGTTAAAGATTTTCCCGCGCAATGGCACTGCATTATGATTGGCTAAGCTAAAACGTAGACAAATTATGCATTGTGCACAGGTACATTGATGTGACTTATATTTCTGGTAGGTACTACTGTAATGGGCCATGGGAATGAGGTGGTGGCGGGAGCGGGATACTGCAGACTTCAGCAGAAACTGCATTGGTGGAGGGGAATAACATCACCAAAAATGGCAGCAATGACGTAATACACTCACATCTCCTATTTGTAGGATGTGATCACCAGATTTGAGGCGGCCGTCACGGTCGGCTACACCGCCCGCCAAAATTGTTTTGACAATCACGCCACTCGTCCTGGCCCCAATAATACCTAGAAACAACACAGAAAGTGTCAAAAGGTTAAAAATACAAACTACAACTAACAATTTGACAAGTGGAACAAAGTGGTCTCTGCCTACCCCTGTGGGAAAGAGGCGTGACTGTATGTATGTATGTATGTAACTAACAATTTAACACAAGCTGTGACTCAAACAGCTAATCCTCCTCAGCTAATGATCCTTTTGAATTGCAGGCAAAATGCGAATTTGCGACCTTTGAATTATGTTACACCAGCCACTCAAAATGTTCTGCTAAGAAACAACTCTCCCGCAAAAATTCATAGTAACTAGAAATTACCGAAACCAAGTCCTGTTCCATCATTGACTAAGTTAATGATTTCGACTTGTGCCCAGTCTCCAGCCACTATGTTGGTAGAGCCCGAAGCCAGTGAATCATCATTGCGGGATATTTCCAAGATACCATGGCTCTGAAAGATCAGCATTATTAACATTTTATGTAAAACCTTTACAACATAAAAAAAAGCAGTCCTGAATGGCAGGGATTTTAAACATTGATTAAAAAAAACCACCTCACCACATTGAGTGGTGGTTGATTCCTATTTATTTACCTGCTTTGGTGACATATTGGAATCAATAGATCCAGAGTCAAGCCCCAGAATCCGTTCATTGTCCGAGCCAGATCCAAACTCAAGGCAATGCGGCGGTGACACTTGAGGCACCCGCTGTTCCTCTTCACCTTCATGGGCACCATACAGATTCCTGGTCTGAAGAGCAAGCTCACCTGTTGCAGTATAAAAACGAACCTGATTAGTACCCAATGATCTTAACCCATTGATTGTCACTGACACCAATCAGTGTCAAAATTCTATGGAGTATCAGGTGCCGGGTAATGAAAGTGTTAGAGACTACTTGATACTAAACTAAACTAAAAATTAAAGCAATGCAGCCAGTATAGTGGGAACCTTTGACCAGGCATGATACAAGGGGGAGATATCTAGTTTTAAAATTTTGACAAATCTTAATGTTTCCAACTTTCATGATTCTCAGTCATATTTAAAATTATGTTTGACTGAATTTTCGCATTTGTTACATTAGTTGAGAACTAGAGATTTCCACATCCATACCTGCTGGAGTGATATCAAAGTCCCCAGGTAGTATTGAGGGGTGGTGTGCGACTTGCGTAGCAAGCATCCCAACAGAGTCTTGAAGAGTAACAATGCTCTTCAGTATTGGGCTCTCCAGCAAACTTATCAACATGTTCAAGTCATCATTGGTTGCTGCCTGAAATCAATAGGAGAAAGTCTTTATCTCATTACTATTCTATCCAAAATTAGTTTATTCCCAAATGCAGATTTTTTTTGTAGGAAATTAGGGAAGTAGTTGAGAAACCACTTATTGTGTCTATTCATTTTTATGCAGAGCAATTCCTTTGCGGCAATGATTCTATAGGCACAATAATAATACTGAAACAATACTCTTGCTCATGGAGGTGGTTTATCAAATGAAGATTGAGCCTCACAAATAAACAAGGCGAAATTAAACCTATTCACAGGTTGGACAGTGTAATTCTTAGGGTGTTTTTTTTAGATACCCTTATTTATTTTTAAATGCATGGGGCCCCTAATCGACGCAAAGCCTCTGGACAATAGCCTAATCTGCCTTATGAGTAATCTGGCCCTGACTGTATATTTCATGCATTTTCAATAGAGGAATTTCAGAAAAATGCATAGGTACATACCGTGTATGTATGTTTCTGATAATATTGATAAATTAAGGCATTTATTTAATAATAATGTATTCTTTTATTACCTTCAATTTCGGATCATCGCTTTGATCTACAGCAGCTTTAACACTTTCCAGTTGTTGGAGAGCGTTGGATAGATTCACGCCTAGATGCATTCTCACAACTTCAGCACAGAAATACTTTTACAGAGAATAATGTAAAGATGTTACGACGAAATTACAAGCAATTATAATCGTGCTGAAGTGAAATGTATACGAAATTTACAAATGATTAGACCGTGAATACGAATGATACACTGTTAGTCGTTTATAGTTCAATCAAATCACAAGACTTATGCGAATGTTGTACAAGCTTATCTATTTAAAATTATACACATTGATCATTGCGAATCACTAAATTGAATTTATATTGTTGGAAGGAAAAGATAAGAGTATTGAGTCGAGCTATGAAAATAATGACAAATATGACAATCGACGTAATGACATTGACACTTATTTTTTTACTACATGGAAAAGAAAAAATATCCATGCAGCCACGTCTCATGCGTATAATATTGAAAAGCATATATCTATCCTATGACACAGCGTATATCTCAGGTTTAAGCTTAAAAAGCATTCATAGTCTAGTCGTTCCTTTCGTACACATTGTTTGCGACGATAAAACCAAACGTACTGCCAAAAACTTTTATCGTCTAGTAGGAAGGTCTGTACTTGGACAAGGGCCGATAGGACCTTCCTACATCAATGGGTCTGTATTACCTACTAGTTTTCTAGTAAGTAGTTTGTGAAAGAAAGTTATAGGGGCGTTTTCTTCGATTTCTCTATTTACAAGCTTTTATTAAGAAGGTTACAAACTTTTATTTAGTTTCACCTATCCCGGTGCCTGTGTCCATCTGTGTGTCTTTACCTAAACAAATCTTGCAAGTCAAATTTGATTATCTTTATGGTTACTGATTCAGCTGATTTTTTTATATACCGTGTAAGAAGAATGACGATACAATAATCTGCTGGTAGAATTGTGATGGCCCAGCCATGCCTGTCTCCGCAGGAGGGAAGTCTTCAATGACTAGCCCAATTGACTTGAAATTTGTTATGCTTATATCTAGGATGGTTGACAGTGAAGTACAGTCCGCAAAAAAACTTCACTCTGGCTGTATGTTACCTTTATACACTTCAACAGCTGAAGCGATTTCAGAGTAAAGTTGCAAGCAACGGCTATAACTTATGGCTTATATCCTATAATTCATAAGTAATAGCCGTATAAACGCAAAAATGCGCCTAATTCCTAAAAAAAAGTTGGATCAAATTTTATAAAAGATAACAAGTTTGGAAATTAAATTTATTCGAGTAGAATAAGGAATAAGAAAATAACATTTACAAAGTTACATAACTAAGTAGATTATAACTAATCAATGTATCATATCATGGCACTTAACTAACCAACTTAGGTATGAACAAACAACGACTCGGTTAATTATACATTTTGAAATACACATTAATTCATTTCATACCATACCTTTACTTAGCCCAATAAAACCCATACCTACTAAGTGTAAGTACCTACTTGTAATTGTAACATAAAAAACTACGACTGTTTAAATATTAATTTCGTTAGTAAATAAAAAAAATACATTTTAAAGTCGGAGGCAATGTAGAGTTTATATACCTTACGTATACCTGTGTGTGTAAGGGGGCGTCCATAAATTACGTGAGGTGTTTTAGGGGGGGAGGGGGTCGAGTCAAATATCACCTAATCTCACGTTGGGGGGAGGGGGGGTCACGGCAAATATCACGCAATTTTTTTCTTCTTTTAAACAAACAAAAAAACTACTATTTTGGTCCATTTAATCCAGATGCCTAAGGTCTTAAAAAGCGAAGTCAGTATGTGGATGGCGCTTTACATTTAACACTTCATGAGTGTATCCGAAAGAAGAAATTTTTTTTTTTTTTTTAAGTTACGTCTTCATTTTATTTTTTCTTTTTATAGTAACATTTTGAAAAATCTCACGTGAGATTTGGGGGGTGGGGGAGGGGGTTGAATAAAATCTCACGACATCTCACCAAGGGGGGTGGGACGGTGGGAGGGTCAGAAAATTGAAAAAAACACCGCACGTAATTTATGGACGCCCCCTAAGTAGTAATATAATCTAAAACTTATTACGTAAAAAAGGGGGAGGACCAGCAAGTTCCACCTGTGTAAGTTAAGGAACGTTAAGTCGTAGTTAAAATTTCCGGGCAATTTTCCGTTGTGACACAAAAGTTAACTATACTAATGTACTTATGGCAAATTTTCGTGTCACTAAGTAAAAGAATAGTACTTACATGAATTTTGTAGTCTTTGTTTGCACCAATTGTTAGTCTACCCAGCGAATCATAGCGCATGTTAAAAAATATTTTTGAGATCAACATCAATAATAAGTTCAATTTAATACTTGCATTTAGGTAGATGTTTCCTTAATTACTAAATCAAGATAACTACTAAATAGTTTACAAGATTCGCTGGGCAGACTCTAAAAGGTAACAAACACGTTAAAATATAAAATATGTTACAACATTTTTTAACGTTGAATTACAAAATTATATTCTGTAGGGATCTAGCTACTTGCTATTTTATGCAACATTAAAGTGTATTTTCAGATTCGAGCATTTGAAACACAGTTTTCTAGAGATAATGACAATATAGCATGTAATTACAAGTCCAGCAAGATAAATACATTTTGAATAAACATACATTTTTGTCATAAATACCATAACCATAAAATCATACCACAACTTAAGTCTTACAAATCGATAGGTATTTACAGTAAAAATTACACTAAATAAAAAACGTAATTCTGATACAAATGTAGATATGTAAGTAGGTACCTTAATGAACAACTATAGCTTACATTACTTACAGTTATAGAGAAACAGAGGTTACGTCTTGAATAAACTGTTCAAAAATCGCAGACTTTAACCCTCTTCTCACTGGGACATATTTAATGAGCATACCCCGGCCGGCGGGAGCAAAAATGCGTTGACAGCTTAGGACACACATCTTGGTCGATGTCGATAAAAACAACACGATGTACTAGACCACCGTTATGATCTTATGATACATGCAGAAGTATTAATTATTGTTGTAAACAAAATTAAAACCAAGTGTTTGTATTTATTCAGTATTTTATGTAATTTTCGTAATTAACAATTAGCATTTTTTCTAAATTTTCTGATTATAAACTCCTTCGCCTTGGCGATAAAATTCATTTCATCCAACTAAAGGACGCGATTTACACATAATATATTATATGAAAGAGATCTTTTCTATTAGTATCTCTAAAAGTCTCTATTTATTTACAACTGTCACTCACTCTTATCTATTAAGAGCATTCCCGTGAGTATGGTAAATTGATTATAATTATAATCAGTTGATTCAAATAGTATATAGGTAAGTTTAAAAATAATAATTGTACGTAATTAAATGTCGACTATAATATTCTATCGACATCCAAATGTCGATAGAATAGTCGATATTTAATTAAGCACTAGTAGTAGAAGCATTTTTGCTCTCGCCAGCCGGGGAATGCTAATGAGATAAGTTTAAATAATCAAATATTCAGACAACCAATAAAGTTATGCATACTTAAGGACTCGTTTTATTAGATGAATTTTTCATCAAGAAAGCCATCCCGTGAACCCTGAAATGTTTCTCCAAATCTTCAATATTGTCGAATTGATCTCTGCAAATTTGACATTGATTTTCGAGAAGTGGCTCCTCAACTTCACATTTTTCGATGGTAAAATTGTTCTTTAACAAGGCATCGGCATTGTAACATTGCTTTATATTAACGTATTCATCAACATCGGATATACCATGCTGTATCAACAAGTGTGTTGTAAACGATGGCTTCACTGCAAAACATTGGCCACACTCCATGCACTGGTAGGCCATGCCGGGATCCCTGTGACTCATCAAGTGTTCTTCCAGCATATCTTTACTATCAGTTTGGTGTCCACATTTTTTGCACGCTAAAGGATTGTCTGGATAACTGCTAACACTGGGAGAAGCATCAATTTCCGTGATCGGAGGGTGACTAGTGGTCAACTGACTAACTTTATGACCGCGGTGTTTCTTCAAAGCCCTTTGCAGGCGTCTTTGAGCAGCCCTTCTTACCTTTCTGTTGTATTTTTTCGCATCAATTCTGTCTAAAACTAACTGAGCGTCCAAAAATTTAACGCTTTTATGGTCATTTGCATAGTGCTTCTTGATTTCTTTCCAGTTTTCTGACACATCTTTTTTACATAAATGACATTTAATTGTCGCGTCATCAGGACTTTCACGAACTTCAGTTTCCCCACTTTCTTCAGTTGTAATTTGACTCAGTCGACTGGGAGACTCTTTAGAGGCAGCACATTTGAATGGGCATTCGTTAGGGAGAATCGCAATTTGTTCATATTTGCATTTGTAAGTGAAGCTTCTTTTACATTTATCACATCTTTTAACCACTCTATATGTTATGCTTGATTTATTAGTTTCTTTTCCTGGTTCTTCAGGTGTTTGACTTGGGACAGAGTCCTGATCTGTTATTTTCTTCGATTCGCTGTGGGTAGTTGAGTGATGTTTTAGTAAAGCACGAACGTCCCTAAATACTTGACCGCAAGCCCAGCATGGATAAACAATAGCAGAATTGGTAATATGCCCTCTCATGTGATTGTCCATTTGAGTCTGGAGCACTAGTCTGCCGGGACACATTTCACATTGAAAAAATATTACTGCTTTGACTCCTTCAACCTGGTGACTAGCCAGATGTTTCCTTATCGTTGTCTCATTAAAGCAAGCCACAACACACATGGGGCATTTGAAAACCTTCTTCAAATGATTGTTTTTCATGTGCGCTTTGTAATCATTGGGATGGAAAATATAGCATCCCTGTATTGGACACCTGTATCTCGCAGTCGCCCTCATCATCCTAAATCCTTCGCAATCGTGCGTGTAAGGGTATTGTATCGCCTTCTTACTTAGACAGATGCCACATTCGGGACAATAATACGGTGGACTGTTCGTATGAAGGCGCAGGTGCACCTTAAGACCGCATGTTGTCGGCAACGCGAACAGGCACACCGGGCACGCATGGACCTGGTTGGTATACTGCATGAAATGTTTTGCTCTGTCTTTATATATCTGTGGTGACGCTGCCGGTACCTCTTTTTTGCATTCTGTGCAGCTAAACTTACCTATTTTCTTTGGTTTCGGTGGTTGAGGGTTCTTAGGGGTTTCAGGATTCACCACAGTTTTTTCTTTATTTGAATTCTGTAAACTGGCATGCTTAGCAGCAAGACTGTCAAAGTAGCTGGCAGGAAGAGGTTCCACTTTTAGATCACTTACGTTGATTGTCGCAGTTTTGAAAGTGTGCGATCGGATGTGAGAGAGTAACTTGCATCTGTTATGGAATGTCTTCAATTGATTACAATGTCTGCACATATAGGTGATCAGTACTGATTTCCGGTTGACGTGATAGTCATAGCTTGATTGGAAGATAAATCTGAAACAAAACATACTTAATGAAGTCACGTAACTACTACAAAAAGTGTAACCTGCTATCTAAGGCCTGTAATTTATACTTGTGACGTAAGGACGCAACTATTTGCTAAAAATAGTATAAAATTATGAGTATTATTTTATTTACTGTTTTTTTTACCTAGATTTTTTTTAACCTGAAATGCACCTTATTCTTATTTATCACATACCTACTTAAGTCAAAAAATTAAAATGAAGATATGACAGTGAAATAAAGCATAATTTAGATAGGAGAACTTTTTTAAATGTATAGTTATTCTGGGTCCTTTTCTCTTCTTAGTATACATAAATGACCTACCACGACTACTGGAAAACAAGTGTGACGTAGTTTTGTTCGCTG
>BHDV01011122.1:8671-21748 GCA_005406045.1 Adoxophyes honmai
TGAAAAAAAAAAAAAAAAGAAAAATTATATTGTGGATTATTCTTAGTATTTTCACCTATACTAATATTTCACATTGCCAGCCACCTCTGGCACCTCTACCAGACAGTTTTAGCGACTTTCTTTCTAGTGATTTTTGATTTTGAGTTTAAGGACTCAACCTTATAGAAATTGGCCAGACTGGCTCTATGTGCTGCATGTCATTATCAGCAATCCTTGATAGAAAATTTCTCAAGTGTTTGTAAATAAGTCAATGCAGTCAAATATTAGAAAGAATACTTTGTCAAGCAACCATTATACCGAGTCGTATACTATAAATACATATACATATAAAGACAAACTAATAAAAAAAAATACAAGCCAAAACTCGCTGGGGGCTGAATCACTTAGTTTATCCTGGCATGGCTTTTAATTATTTACAAATATCTTTGATTGCTAATTCCGCCTTTACAGGTTACTAGATCTGTCTTTCAACCGTATCACTGAGATCGCCTGCCTGGATAACATGACGAAACTGAACAAGCTGTATCTGAGCTCCAACAAAATCACAGAGATCAAGAATGTGAACCATCTCAAGAAGTTAGAGATGCTGGAACTGGGCGACAATCGGATCAGGGTGAGTAATAGGCTTATGACTTTTGGATGCTCGCCGTGGTTCTAGAATCCATGGAGTCGCCATTATGTGAAAATTTTAATAAGTATTTTTTCTAAGTCCAAAAAATAGTCTAGTAAACAGTTAACAGTTGTCAGTAGTCTGTTACATACACAACAGTAGTACCTATTAAAGAGGCTGCATATCGATGAAGTAAATCATACTCGTATAATTATAATATTCTTATCGCGTCACCTGTAAACTGTAACTTGTGGAGAGTTATTATAAAATTAATTAATTACTCATATATCCGCATAAATAATGACATTTAGGTAGTTTTTTACACTTTGATTTGACAGCTAAAAAATATTTAAGATAATGGCGACTCCATGGATTCTAGAACCACGGCGAGCATCCAAAAGTCCTAAGCCTAGTGAATAAGATAAGAATATACATATATCATGCATTCCCAAATGGGGCAGGCAGAGCACATAAAATGGTACATGGTCAAAACCGTGACTATCACTTTTTTTTCTAGCATATTTATTGTAGGTTTATGCTAAAGATACATACATACATAAAATCACGCCTGTTACCAATTGGGGTAGGCAGAGCACATGAAACGTGACTTAGACAAAACCAAGATAATGACTATCTCATGCTTCGCAGCCACTTCTAGCAAGGTTTGAAATGTTTGAATACAGATGGAAGAGGTTTAACACGTTCGCGTCCGGTGACACAACGTCTGTGACCAAAAAATTCTTACTCCTATGCCAGTGACACATATCTGTGACCATGTTATTCGTACTCCTGACCACGATAATTTCGCCCGGCATAGCTTAAGGGCTCAGTGAAACGCTGCCGGACGCGAACGTGTCAGGTTGACATCGTGACAGGTTGCTAGCCTGTCGCCTAAAACTCGTAGCCAATATCAGCATATTTTTTTTGGTTTTAAGTTAAAGTACCTTAATCTATTTCCTTAGTCTCTTCTTCTGACATCCACGGAAGATACAGTCAAACACACGGGGGCACATTACTCTATGTACTTAGCCAAATTTATGTCAAATACAGTCCGCGGCAAGTTAGATGCCAACATTTGTTAAGGACATTAGGGGACAAATGTGCCGCGACATGTGTCGCGCGACGTAACGCAACGTCGCCGGACTTCGCTCGACATATCTTTGGCTTTAAGTTCGTAAATCACTTTTTCCTTGTAAAACTATAACTTTCCCTACTTTCTGCAGGAAATCAAAAACTTGGATGGCCTCGTCTCACTCAGGCAACTCTACCTCGGCAAGAACAAGATAACCAAAATCCAGGGTCTGGATACTCTCACCGAGCTCTCCATTTTGGTCATACAGAGCAATCGAATCAAGAAGATGGAGAACTTGGATGCCCTGGTGAACCTGGATCAGCTGTACTTGTCGGAGAATGGCATCTCGGAGATTGAGAACCTGGAGATGTTGAGCAACCTCCAGACCCTGGATCTGGCTCAGAACAGACTGACCACTATTAATAACCTGACGCACATGATTGAGTTGGAAGAGCTCTGGGTGAGTAGAGAATACCATTTTATTTTACACTAGCTGTGCCCGCGACTTCGTCCGCGTGGAATAGTTATTTTGGCCATTACCTTTTTTTTCCAATAAAAGGTAGCCTATGTCCTTTCTCAGGGTCTAAAGATTGTCTGTGCCATCATCGAAATCGGTTGAGAGGTTTAAGCGAAAAAGCGTAACAGACAGAGTTACTTTCGCATTTATAAGATTAGTAGGGATTTCGGGCTTAAGTACACTCAGGCCTTCCTCACATGGACCCACTCAAAAGTGCAGTCGCGCGTATAGAGCGGTGGCGCGCAGCGCGTGTTTGGGAGCAGCCGCCGCAGCTTCTAGATGAAGGGCTACGTGTAGATTAGCCCGAAACATGTCGAGCTAAACTTGATTTAAAATGTGAGTTATGTGTAATTTTCAAGATGAGTGAGTCTTGAATAATGTTCAATGCATACTTTAACCTATTTCCTTAGTCGCCACTTACGGGATCTACGGAATATTAGAACGAATAGAAAACACATAAAGTAATTCACAAAAAGATCATCAAATTGCTAAATAATTGATGATAAATAATCGCTTGTGCCTACAAATCAATAACAACAATGTCAGGAACTTGAAATGAGTAAAAATATAATTAAGATATGAATAAAAAGAAATGGGAGTCATGTTATTCTAAACCCGACAACGACACATTTATGAACATAATATTACATAATCTTAGGCTTCCACATAAAACTTTTATCAATCTCGCGTGCAACCTCTGAAGATGCTCCAATCAACTTAATAGTCCCTAATTGAGAATAGTCGTAATAAATTGACTTAAGTAATCGACTCGCGGACGTCGACGGCACGCGCTCGGTCGACGGTTGACCTTTCAATTGCTGTAATCCATCCCGAGTTATTGTTTGGGCCAATCAACTATTTGGTTGCCATGGTGATGTCTTCAGGGTCACTGTAAAATTAGATTTTATTTGGGTTCTGTAACTTAGAAATAAGTAACTCTCACTACCCTCACTTCAAGTGCACATTATAGAAATAATCAAGCATCAAAGCAAATCCCAAAAGAAATTTGATGTTTAAACCTATATTGAGAACTATCAAAGTATACTCGTATTAATAAACATGAAAGTTTTTGTGGATGGATGGATGTGTAAATGTTTGTTACACTTTCACGCAAAAACTAGTGGGAGGATTTTAAAGAAACTGTCCATAATGAAGATTATAAATCAGAAGAACTCACGCTACTTGATGTTCATACATTATCTGTCATCTTATTATCTCTAGTGAGCCAAACCATAAGATTGAATATCCAAACCAGCCGTTAATGTGAACTATGTCACTAACGAAAACACTTCTCCCCTCAGCACTAGTCTCTGTCTACAAAATATAAACACCTTTTTTTTTGACGGAGTGGAAATGCCTTAAGTATATGCCCCGGGGAAGTGCCCGGGGTTATGTGGGACTAAAACCACTCTGGTGTTGTCGACATGCCCGGTTGGAAGACGCCATGGGATCCCGAAGATTCCACCCATGACGCCTCTCGCTATAAACCTCTATTTTTTTTACAGCTGAACGACAACCAAATATCAGAATGGTCGGCCGTAGAGCGGCTCACACCTAACACCAAACTCATCACCATATATTTGGAACGGAACCCGGTGGCCACGGACCCTGCCTACCGCCGCAAGCTCAAGCTCATCATCCCCAGTCTGCACCAGATCGACGCCACCCTGTGTAGATAAGAATTTTGCCTTTATTTTAGTAGACAGTACGTTTTTTTTGAGGTTATTTTCATTAACAGCCCATCTCAGCAGTCATTGTATTCTAGTACGCCCCCTATAACTTTTTTCCACGACGCCTCGTTTAAAAAGACGCTGCGCGTGCGGCGATGCGTCTGGTATGGATCTGTCTACCGCTTAAGAGGATAGGAGTCGCACCACTTCTCCATACAAACGTAGTCCTCTGTTTTCTCCGTGAATAATGACATTAGAGCAAAAAAAAAAATTACATTATATTTGTATCTGTTGTGGCTATGCCCCTACGATTTGCTTTTATCGATATTCTAAATAAAAAAATTAAAAAAATAATAAAAAAATTAGAAAATCGATAAAAGCAAAGCATAGCCACAACAGATACAAATTTAATGAAAAAAAAATTTTTTTGTTCTAATGTCATTATTCAAGGAGAAAACAGGGGACTACGTTTGTATGGAGAAGTGGCGCGACTCATATCCTCTTAAACACACGCATATAACGCCATTAGTTTGAATTTAAAGCGTGTCCAAAGATTTAGGCCTAGAAAAGTTTAGGAAAATAAACTCACGGATCTTGTTACATTCCGGTGACATACATAAAATAAAGTAGTGTTAGTTATACTATTTATAACACAAGACCGGCTGAACCGATTTGGCTGAAAATTGGTGGAGAGGCAGCTTAGAACCAAGAGATAGATAGTTATAGGATTCTCTTTACTTTATTCCGTTCCCGGAAATTATGACATAAATCTTACCTTGACGTCAGACTCAGAAAAAAACTAGTGTGCTGGTGTTAAATAAAAAAATCTTCATCTATACTTCTATCTGCACATAAGTGTTGAACCTTAAAATAAACGAACGAAGGTTGCTTTATAATGATCGGGTCTACGTATAATGTAAATTATATCGGTCGTTGGCGCTTAACCAGCTGTCGATGTAGGCGTTATTGGCGTCGAAAGGATTAAGTTTTTAAATTGTTATTGATGCGAGCGTAGACTAAAATATTTTGGGTAATAGTAGTACATACAAAATTGAATTTGTTAAACCATTGTGAGAAGTAAAATTTAAGCAACCGTCAGAAATTTTCGTTCGTGTCAATATTATATTATCTCTTTTTTACATAACAATACCGAATGTTATTGAACAAAACTGATCGTGTTTTTTTTTAAGCTAACGTAAAACGTTTAAAAAAAAAATTTCGAAATATGCTGTTATATTCAAATTAAATGTAGCTTTCTGCTAATAATTGTTAATACCTACTGATTTTTTTCGGTGTGCAATAATAATAAAAGTCAGGCCACACTAACATTACAGTGAATAAAATGGTAACACTGCAAATCTAACGCATATTTTGTACGGCAGCTGACGTTCGAATACAGTGTTGCCAAATTATTCCAATGCAGATAAGGTCGTACTCTATTGTATTGTATTATTTTGCATTTATTTATTTACAATGTTATTATTTATTTTACAAAACTAAAAATCTTTTAGCGAGAGAGCGTAAATAGATTATGTTGTAATCTATGTATTTAGCCTAATCGTCTGTTAGCACTGTAAGTTAAAATTTGTATTTAGAAGCTTTTAAATGTTTCCGTTGATTTAACGTATGGCCTATGGCAAATGCCACTCCGTTCCTTATCCTCATGTAGCACGAGGAATCGACCAACCATCGCGTACCGATGCTGTGTTAAATAATTTCCCCAAAATCGTTTGTTCTTAATAACCTAATTTCCATTCGCTTTTTTCACAGTTTTTTCGCAATAAGAATAGACATTCTGTGTTGATTCAAATTGCGGAAAACGCTACTAGGAAAAATTCCAGTAAAAACGAAAGTGGGTTACAAAAGGAATGAAAATTTTACTACTAAGAAAGCGCGTGCGAAGTTGGTGTGCCATTCGCATATGCGTAGAATTATTTATAGATACTTTACTTATATCAACAAACTGTTTCACAATAATATAAATTTACATTACATCCTGTTAAAGTTGTCATAGTGAAAGTTAAAACAAAAAATAGCTGACATTTAGTTTAGACTAATATTTGTTGTAACATATCGGTGTACGAACATGAGTGTACTAAGTGTCGCTGCACACGGGCCACCGGCCACAGCCACAAACGCCGCCACGAGAAGCTAGACGCAGCTACAAAATAGTTGAAGCGCGCGACAGCCACTTGTTTAGTTCAGACAGCCGATTAGTGGCCAGAGCGGGACACAAGCGAGCTGCGACCATTGTAGCGTGTGGTGGCCCTAGCGCCACCGCCGCCATCTATCGTCGAACGGCCGATATTTACCTGGTGAAGCGCCACAGCGCCACCTACCGTCGAATGGCCGAACTACTTGCAGCGATCGTCTACGCCAATTCAATAACAATCCTACATCCCACTTACGGAGTTTCGACGATCGGTTGCATAAATACAATTTCCAACTTCCTCTCTCAGGACTTCAGTCCCCAGGCATAACATCTGCCTGGAGAGAGATCTCTCTATTGGAGTCTTTCCCAAAGAGTCTATATGAAATGTTTGGAAATTACAGGAAATATGCCGGTGGTGGCTTTTTGTGTTCGTGACCGGAGGCCCGCGTGCCTAAATGTATAGCATACGCAACCAAATCTTGTGTGCTAGTGTTAAAGTTAATGTAGCTTAATAAATAAATGTACATGTGTATTTTTGGAACCTAAGTAGATTATTAATGTACCTAAGTGTAAATTACTTGTGTCACTTTAGCATAGTTTGGTATAGTTAATACAGTGACGTAATACTTGTTATAAGAAATTCATCTTACTCAGAAATTCAAGAGCACAATCGATATCGAAATAAAAAAAGTGTAAAATAAAATCCTTTCCGTCACTTTTCTTTTCCTACAGATTTTTTCATTAAAATTTATTAAAAAAAAAGAAATGGTCAACCTTTATAAAATGGTCTAAGCGTGCGTTGTATTTTTGTCGTTATTATTTTTATTTATTTAAATATGTACTGCGAAATCCCCCTATATTTAAAATTACGTCACTGTAAAGTATTATTGTTCCGTATCTGTGTAATTAATGTTGGTAGTAACATTGTAAGCTGCAACGGTAACATAGAAAGTGCCTAATGAAACCTAGAATCAAGTCTTACCGGAACTTAACTACTTTTGCTCATACATAGTTTTATTATACAAGTCACGGAAACAATTTTACGATAAAAAAAAATACCCAGTGAAGATATATCTACTAGAATGTTACCAACGTATCTACATACGACTAGATGTGGGCTTCCTTCGCTATACTATGATCGTAACCGATTCTATTTCCTATT
Source organism: Adoxophyes honmai (assembly GCA_005406045.1). Lineage (NCBI taxonomy): Eukaryota > Metazoa > Arthropoda > Insecta > Lepidoptera > Tortricidae > Adoxophyes > Adoxophyes honmai. The sequence goes on from BHDV01011122.1 coordinate 15,855, forward strand.
CGACTACAGACCGATTACTGTAAATAGTCTTTAACGTGTATATTTACAGCCACATTACGTACATTAAGTGGTAAGGACCTATCAGACGGAGAGCTTTCACGTGGTCCAGTGTCCAAGCGTTCAGTTCTGCGATCTTTGTGTTGTATTACGTCACATACACATACTCACACAGGAGGCGTTCTGACCGCTTAACCGGTTTGTCTGGAATTTCCTTTAAGACTAAAGTACTAATTTTATTACTTGGTTACACACTTATAGAGTAATAGTATCATATTCGGCTTCCATAGTAAATATTATCTACCAGTGAAGGCACCCATATTGATGAGAGAATAATTTCCAATACGCGCCGAATTTGTGACAAAACAGTAGTTCGCGTGTGCTAGCCCTCATGTACAGTACAAACAGCAACACACTTAACTGACCTGTTTTTTTTTATTTCTCCTAATTACCGGTCGCGGTGCACAGCGAAATTCGAGCGTTAACCCGCTCGAATTTCTCTATGCTCCACGACCGGCCTTTTTCTGAAATTTACCTTATCATGACTTCATGACACATTAGATACATTTTTGAGGTAAGAAATTCGACAGATCGTTTAATTAAGTGTGTTGCTGATCATACTGTAGTTTTAAATATTCTGAGTAGACTCTGGACTAAATTTTAGAGTAAATTTAGTATTAAAATTGCGAAATTAAAATGATGATATGTATATTTTTTTAACACCATTCGTTAGGATATTAATTTATTACTAATTTATACATCCAGAAATTGACACAAACTTACTATTAAGAATAACTAATTAGATTAATACTTGTTAACCCATTCTTGGTCACTGTGCCAATTTGGGAACACTTAAAATTTAGGGAAAAATTTAAATTGTTGACGCTAAATGTAATATGATTGGGTACAGTTTTATAATAATAAATAAATCTCCACCTTGTCGACAATAACGTCGCTCCAAACTCTACCGAAAAGGTGAGAAAACTCGCAAAAATGCCTAAAAAAAAAATTTTTTTTTTTCTCACTTCCTAATTCCTTTTATCCTCTTTAATTATAAAATCAACAAATTTTTGATGAATCTCTGCTAGTTTCATTTTGACCATTAATGGGTTAAATGTAACACCAAAAGAGTATAACATGTTTACTATTAAGCGTGTAACTTAGGCACTTACTCGCATCAAAATATTTAAATTGGTTGAAGCTTGCCAAAACCAACTTTTGTTTTTAGCGGGAATCTCTGTCGAGAAAAAGAAAATAAAGAAAAAATCTGTTAAATGTGAGATGTGTAATTTTCTAATTACAACAGACCATATTGTTAGTTAAATCTGTATTCGATATTCGATAAATATTGAAAAGCTGTGACCAAAATTGCGGGCATAATAAATGTTTTAAAAATTAATCGCATTTTATATACGCATCACCTATTTGAACTGTCGTCTTCTGACTTCCTTTTTAAAAAAATACCTGTCTAAAAAAATTACAGTTCCCTCCACGGATTTTTCAGAAAAAAGCAGCAGAGACTCCAAACAATCTCCGTATCAAATTTTTCCATAATTGATTCAGCAGTTGATGCATGAAAAGATAACATAGCGAGGCTATTTCTTTAAAACTTATGAATTTTGTTCGGATAAAGTTTATTGTATGTGTAAGTATGGTAGAATTTATGGATATCGTGACGGGTAAACCAGTTAAAAGAACGCGATCTGTTTGTCACAAAAATTCAAAATCACATAAACCTGTTATTATGAGTCATAAACGTGAATCGTGACCATGGCTAGGCACTTATAGACGTGATGTCAAATTGTGAAATTTTTGTACAGATACTTTAGAAAAATTATGAACAATTGAACGTATCTATAGTACGACAACTTAACCTGCAGGAGGGCACTATACTAGAGACCTTTAGGTACTTAAAAGATTGTAAACAATCTTGACGTTCCTTTTTATTTAAACGTACACTTTATAAATCAAAATCTTTACATTTTACAATTTAGGTATGAAAAAATCATTTACTTTCATAATTGAATTGTATAGTGTAACGATTTTCATTTTTAGACTGTGTATTTCAATAAAAAGACATGTCAAGATTGTTTACCATCTTTTAAGTACCTAAAGGTCTAAAGTATAGGCGGGGTACTCCAGACGTCAGAGGGGGTTGCAGGGAGGGGAGACGGGGAATAATATTGCGTCACTATGACGTGCTACCTCGCTCCCGCCGACGCCTCTAATAATCTATAGCAGGGATGGCGAACGCGAAAAAAATATTAAATCACGCCAATTGATACAGACAAATCCTTGTAATTTTGAATTTTTAACGAATAGTATAAGGCTGGTTTTAGTGTAACGCGTTCCGTCAGTACGCACCGCTCCGCGGGAAGGCATAGGGTACGCAGAGTACACGAAACGTGACATAGATAAAGCCATGATTATGACTATTTCACGCTTCGCAGCCACTTCTAGCATAATTTTAGGTTTGGGAACAGATGGAAGAGGTAGTATAGTGACAGTGACCTGTCGCCTAAAGCATACCAACCTATTTTCTTAGTCGCCTCTTACGACACCCAAGAAATGGAGAGGTGTTATTCTAGACCCGACACAAAAGAGTAGATTTCATCACAAGATTAGCAGGTGTCAATTTTCCAGGCAGTTTCGGAGTTGGGGCGCCGGTCACCATACAGCCACAGTAAACAGTCGCTGCAGCCGTCCGCCTCGGGCTCCGGTCCGAGGCCTATACTCCGACACACCATCTCCAAAGTTTAGTTATAGTTGTGAATAGTTTTTACAGTGTAATCTTTAATATACTACTTATCATTTTTTGTTTTTAATTTTTCTATTGCAGCAAATGTCTGAAGCAAAATGGGAGCTTTACAAGATATATTACATTTTCAAAAACTAATGAAGATGGCATATTAGACACGTTTTAGAGACGGGTTTTATTTCCATCTCCATCACTTTCAGCTCATTCAAAAGGTACAGAGAAATGCAAAAATTGTAATAGAAAAAAATAATTTTATTCACAACTCTTCTTACATAAATAAAGTATTTGTGACTACAAAATACAGTCAAACAATAATACCCTATTGCACAATTTGAATGTATGCATTTAAACATTGCGTTATCAACATTTAGCATCATCCTAGCTATGTGTATACATACACGTTTACGTCTTAGCAACTTCAATCATCTTCTCCACGTCACAGATTTTCTCACGTGGCTTTCCCACTTTTTTCCCCTGTTCTGTCTCATACTTGTCAATCTTATTCCACCCCATCCAATCAACAACAGCTTCTCCAACAACCTTCTTTACTTCTCCAAATCCCCCTTTAGACTCTGTGATTTCTCTATTCTTAATATCCTCACACATTGTTTTAGCAACTTGGAATGCATTTCCCATAGTATGTAATATGACCCCTACAGGGCCTGTACCAAGCCATCCCGCTACATACAATTTAGCTAAATCTGGTTGATCATCCATCACTCTCCCTTTGTCATTAGCAACTACTCCATGAGGAAGAAACTTCAAATCCTTGTCTACATTAATACTTTTATAGCCTATACTTCTAAATGCTAAGCTGCAGTTCAATATTTCATGCTCATCAGTTGGAACACATTTCTGCTCCTCTATTTTATCCCCAATCATCTTATTACATACTAACTCAATCCCTTTTACTTTTTTGTCACCATCTACAATGAATTTCTTGGGACTTCGGTAAAATATGGGATAAAATCTTTTGTTAACAATATCATCTTTGGCAGTTTTATTTTCTTGTAAAGATTTCAACATCAGCTCTGTTAATCTCTTACGGGGACGCGCGAGAGTGTTAACAATGTCTGCAACACCATCAAAGTTTTCTTCCCTCCATATTGTTCGGCAGTCTTTCATTTTTAATTGTTCTCTCAACTCTTTGATAGTAAACGCAACCTGCAAAGGACCTCTCCTCCCAACCAAATACAGCTCTTTGATTTTTGATTCAGCCAGAGCACTCAATGCATGTTCGGTGATATCTGTTTTTGCTAATTCATCTATAGGAGAGAGAAGTATCCTAGCTACATCTAAAGCTACATTGCCTTGCCCGAGAATAGCTGCGGTTGATCCAGATAGGTCAAACTTCAAATTGCTGTCACTAGGGAGTCCATTATACCATCCAACAAAGTTTCGAGCTGCTACCACATTGCCTGCATCCTCATTTTCAATCCCAAGTGTTTTGTCCTCTTCAGCCCCATAGGTTAGCAATACCGCATCATAATGCTGTCTCAGCTGAGCCAAACTGATGTCCTTCCCAAGTGTGACGTTGCCATAGAAATTAACATTATCCTTTTGGGCTACTTTCGTGAATTGGTTGATAACATTTTTCACCTCAGGGTGGTCAGGGGCGACGCCGTACCGGATTAGCCCAAAGGGGACGGGAAGCTTCTCGATAATATCGACGTTTACGCTGGCGAGGTTTTTGGTCAAATGCATCGCCGCGTAGAATCCTGCGGGGCCGGCCCCAACTATACAAACTTGAGGCACTTTCAAACCAGACGAAAGCATCCTTGAAAACACTCGAAACTTTAGACTCATTTTCACAAAGTTCAGCAGCGGAGCCTATTAGTTACTTCTGTTTCTAGGACCGGTTATTCTTCAACAGAATTTTAATATTACGATACATATATTATTGCTATCGTTCAAAGCAAAGTAATCGTTATTTTGTGCTCGTAACTTGTGACGCAGATAAAATTGGAATCTTATCTATTCGCGGCTCTTTGAAATTCAAACTGATGCCAATCCAGAATTAATTTGTTTAAGTTATTACTATTACTCTGTTTGCGTTGTACTTATAAATAAAAAAACTATGAATAAATATTTTTGTAAATAAACTTAACCTAACTTGTTTGACGTTCCAATTTGACAGCACTCGAACTCGTTCGGTCCGAATCGCATCTGTCATGTCAAACGATTTTGCCTCAGGTACCTTCCTACATCAATGCATGTCGCACTCATTTTAACAACGCGCGAGTGTCATCTCTGTTGATGCAAGCGTTTCCAGGCGGCGGTAATTTAGTAACTCCAAGTAATTTTCGTAACTTTTTTCTAGCGATGGTACTGTCGGTTAAAAAAAAATATTTATCGCTGTTTGTTCAGCACAAGGATCTCGGAAATATCCGTTGCACTCAGCTAATTTAATTATGTTTTATTTGCCAAAGACACTTATGTAGCGCCTTAGCGCCACCTATCGTCGAATAGCCGAACTAAACAATACTATGTCGCGCCACCGAAGTTTCGAGGATGGGTAGCATAAATACAACACTGCTCAATAAATAAAACGCATTACAAATCAAAATTGTTTTAATAACGAATAAGAGCTGCTCTTTGTAGCAGGTTACAATGAAAATATTAGCGAGACAATAACACACAGCTCCTATAGGTTGATAATAAACAGGAACAGAGGGATGCAAATGAGCTTATTTCCTTCAATATCTTCAGATTATGATGACGAAATCAAAAATACAGAAACATCTGTAACATCAGCTTCTCGCAGGGCGGCGCGGTGGCGGCCGGTGCACCGACGCCGCGGCAGCGGTGCTCACTGCACATCCGCACCAATGTTTTCACACTGCTCCAGGTTTCAGCTTTTGTGTTTCCTCATATGTACAGTCAATGAAAATGACTGTGTGAACCGTTTGTTGCATGTATCACACTTGTATGGCTTCACACCTGTGTGTGTTCTGGTATGTTTTGTCAAGCTAGATAAATGTGTGAATCGTTTGTTGCAAGTATCACACTTATATGGCTTAACACCTGTGTGTATTCTGGTATGAATGGTCAAGTTATATACGAGGGCTGCACTGAAAGTTTCGGGAAACTAATATTTAAATAACATTTTTTATCACGTATTATACCTTTTTACAATCGT
>BHDV01011122.1:22785-46144 GCA_005406045.1 Adoxophyes honmai
TCAAAAGCAATAAAATTACTTTTGATCATTTTAACTGGATATTTTTTTCTATTCCCGAAACTTTCAGTTTGACCCTCGTATATGTGTAAATCGTTTATTGCATGTATCACACTTGTACGGTTTCACACCTGTGTGTGTTCTGGTATGTTTGGTCAAGGTAGACAACTCTGTGAATCGTTTGTTGCATGTATCACACTCGTATGGCTTCACACCTGTGTGTATCCTCATATGTCTGGTCAAATGAGATAACTCTGCGAATTGTTTGTTGCAAGCATCACACTTGTATGGCTTCTCACCTGTGTGTATCCTCTTATGTGTGTTTAAGGAGCCTGCTTGTGTGAACTGTTTATTGCATACATCACACTTGTATGGCTTCTCACCTGTATGTATCCTCATATGTCTGGTCAAATGAGATAACACTGCAAATTGTTTGTTGCAAGCATCACACTTGTATGGCTTCTCACCTGTGTGTATCCTCTTATGTTTGTTTAAGGAGCCTGCTTGTGTGAACTGTTTGTTGCATACACCACACTTGTATGGCTTCTCACCTGTGTGTATCCTCTTATGTGTGTTTAAGGAGCCTGCTTGTGTAAACTGTTTGTTGCATACATCACACTTGTATGGCTTCTCACCTGTGTGTGTTCTGGTATGTTTGGTCAAGTCATATAACTCTGCGAAATGTTTGTTGCAAGCATCACACTTGTATGGCTTCACATTTGTGTGACTGTGCCTAGTAAAGTGAGATAAATATGTAAACTGCTTGCTGCATTTCTTGCATTTATATGGCTTTTCACCTGTGTGTACTGCAGTTTCATTTATGATTTCAGCATGACTGGTAGTATGTTTGAGGCTGTGGTCACTGAGACTGAGTTCACTATCGAACATGAGGTTACAAGTGCGGCATGTGTGAAGGGCTACCGGCAGGCGCTGGAGCCTGACGCAGCATCTCCTGAGCCTGTGCTGCTGCACAGGGCTCTCGCAGCCTACAGGGCCTACTCTTCTACTAGACTGGTCTTCCTCTTTGATTGTTGGCCAGCCTGAAAGAGATACAACAAATGACTGTAACACAGTAATAGTTGCTAAGCCCATAAGAATATTACATTTATTGTTAGAAACATTCAAAACACAACATATTACTGATGTTGTACTGACAACGAAGACAGTAGCTTACTCTGCATATCAAAAGTGACGTTCGGCCCCTGGATTAGCTCAGGTCCAACGACGAGCTCGTCTTTGATCTCGTGTCCGGCGTACAGGCCTTCCGCCGCGGCCGCCGCGCTCTCGCCGCATCCGCCCCACGCGGGCTCTGCTTTCACAACTATGCCGCATGGCGATGTCGTTTCTTCTGACTCAGTACCCATTAAAGTAGAATCCATTTTTAACGAAGGAGAGTGTATCTTAATTTATTTGTTTTTCTGTTTCGGCACAAACAAAATAAACGTGACACGTGTGAGACAAATGTCAATGTCAATGTCAAATCCCTAACATCAACCTTTTTGACATTTAAAACGCGTTTAATTCGGTCACGGTGTGGTGTGTTTCGTTCTGAGTTAAATATTAGTATTTAATAGAAATATTCGATGCATTTGTTACCCGCAACTATCGTTTGCTATTGAATAGCAATACCAGAAATAATCCAACATTGCCATCTATTGAGGAGTAGGAGAAATTAAGAATCAAAATATTCAACTTTCTGTTTTAGTTTTAGATTTAATTTTAGTTCTAGTTAAGTTTGTTTTTAGTATAAGCTATTTATGAGTTTTATTGTTATTTCTGTAGAGTTGTGTTGTTTTTAATAAAGAAGAATGTATACCTTCTTTTTTAGTCGCATTACAAGGTGAGTGTAAAGCGACCATTGATGTAGGAAGGTAAAGGTACCTGACGTTATCCATGAAAGCGACTAAAATAGAAAGTGTCGTGTTTAATGTAGCAACACGTACCTTACGTTGTTTTTAACTTTGCCGGGTTTGTTTATCTTTTTTTAAATACCTAAAAGAATAGATCATAAATGTGGTACTGGATTTCTGAATTCGTGTGCTCTGCCTACCCTGTGAGAATATGTATACTATACATACTTATTTTAAGTAGCTAAGTAAGTAAGTAAACACTTTATTGTACAATAGAAATAATTTTAAACAAAAAAAAACCGACTTCAAATTAGCAATATTTTGAAAGTATTCTGTTTACTGAATGTAAAATCTTGACTTCATCAACAAATTACCGAAAACGCCGTACATCTCCATATAAAATTTGAAGAGTTCCCTCGATTTCTCCAAGATTCCATCATCAGATCCTGGTTTCGTGCCAATGGGACCAATTTCGAGTTATAATACCCTTTCGATTAAAAAAAAATTGAAAATCGGTCCACGGGTCTCCGAGATATCGAGTAACATACACACACACAAAAAAAAAATTAGGTCGAATTGAGAACCTCCTCCTTTTTTGAAGTCGGTTAAAAAAACACGAAATACAAAAAATGAAATGGCGAAGTACAAAGGCGGACTTATCCCTTAACCTCTCGTATGCTACGGAGCAGATCTGCTCCATTTTAAGGATATCTTTTTTTATTTTAATCACCATAATTTGTAGATATTAAAACAGAAGAGGCTCGAATGCAGTATATTTTTCCTTTCCCGCATACGAGGGGTTAAGGGATCTCTTTATACATATTTATTGTTATATTTTGTAGGTATACGAATGCAATTTTGCTTGCCATTTTTAATAGCCTTTCTCATACCGAATGATTTAAATAAAAAACCGGGCAAGAGAGCGTGTCGGGCACGCACATGATAGGGTTCCGTAGCTAGCTAAATTTAATTTTGCGGTTGATTCCATACATTTTGTTCGGACGACTGTAACCACTTAAGGTGATCGAGTTGTACAAAACAAAAGTAAAGTATAATTTAGTTCTAAGCACAAAACGTGCGGGCCATAAAGAAAAAAAAAATTAGTTCTAACAATACAGCTACAGTACCCGGCCACAAGGAATGCCCATCGGTCTTTGGAAAGAGACAATTTGCATCACGAGGGTTAGAGTGAGACAACGCTCTACAAAGCCGATTTTAATTGGGGAAACCGATGTGCTATCATTATGAACAGGAACTGAACAATTTTGAACATTAGCTGAAAATAGGTGTGTAAAATCGGCTTTGTAGAGCGTTGTCTCACTCTAACCCTCGTGATGCGAATTGTCTCTTTCCAAAGACCGATGGGCATTCCTTGTGGCCGGGTACTGTAGCTGTATTGTAAGAACTAAATTATACAGATTGTTTGGGTTCCCTAGTCCACAAGGAACCCTTATAGTTACGTCATGTCCGTCCGTCCGTCCGGGCTCGTACTTCGCAGCTACTGCACCGATTTTCACGAAATTTAGAAGAGAGATAGATATTATAATTCCAAGTTGGTTTTTAAATTTATGAAAAAATGTTTCCCAAATGTGTCCCACGTAACGAAATGTGAATTTAATAATTTTAAACAAAAAAAAAAAAAAAAAAACCGAAACACACCGTGTGTAGTTATTGATGACAAAGTGTGCTCAATTATACAACTCCCAACTTTTCCTCTCTTAGGATTTCGGTTCCCGGTCTAGATACAGATCTCTCTATTAGAGTCTTTCCCACACTTAAAAATACGATAGCTGGAATAATCTCCAAATCCAAATCTGCATATTTGGGAAATCTATTTCAGAAATTGTTTCCGACTTTCTACCTACCCTTATATGTTATTTATTATTATAGTTAGATAAGTACATACATTTTACCCACATGGTACTCGTGGTTACTAAGACAACCGGCTAGGTGAATTAGCATAATTTAAAACACCTACTTTATGCTAAAAAGCCGGTCGCTGCTGTTTTACGACAAAGTGAATCAAGATTATGAAATGTGTAGGTATTTCTCATCGTAAAACAACTTTTGCGACATTGTTATGCTAGAGGTCACCAGAACGATATTTTTTTACTTCAGACTACATAAAACCAACTTTAAGTAGTGCTTTTAAAGTTAACTTCTTAGGTAGGTATTCCTATTGTACCTTTATCGTCCTAGCCCTAAATCTATCTAGTAAATCAATGTCCTAGCCGCATCGTCCGACATTGACCTTGACTTATAAAAGTATCTCGACAAGCCCCCAACGCGTTCAAAACCGGCTGTTTTACCTCATTAACATACCCACTATCTAAGTTTATAACCATTTTATAACAGACTCCTATCAGTACGCCGCAGTCGCCGCAAACAGTCAGCAGACTAACCACACAAGGCTCAGTTAAATCGAACAAAAACATCTCAAAATCTGTTTAATATGGCAGGAGAAGGCCAACCTGACGATTTTCCTATTGAAAACCTACCATACGGTGTGTTTACATCGCCTAAAAATGTAAGTAATTAGTAATTCTATTAGATTTCTATGGAATGTAACCTTTAGTCCCTAATAGTTTTTTTGTGACATACGACAGAATTAGAAAGCTGCCAGTGCCATTGAAGTTGAGTGCATTTCGTGACCGCTATCATCAGTCGGTTTATTGTGTTTTATTGCAGGAAACCGAAAAACACATCGGAGTAGCCTACGGAGAGTTTGTATTGGATTTAAACAACATTGCTCATTATTTCGACGGACCGCTTTTAAAAGACAAACAACATGTTTTTAAGGTACCTAATGTAAAATTATAACAAGACAAGTTACAAGCTAATAATACCTTACAAGTATGCTAAGTAATGCAAATCAGATGTTTACCGAGTTTCGCAGATTGCGTAATAAATTGCAAACAGGCACAGGGCTGGTTTTACAAAACTACAAGCTATAGTACCTAGTCTGCAATAAACATGGCAAGATTTTAAGTGTTAGGGGTAGGGGCAGTGGGCAGCGCAGACGACAAACTTTTTGTGCGATCGAGTCTGCGGCGCACAAAAAGTCTGCTAGGATTGTATACCTTGTGCGCCGGACTTTTTGCGCGTCGTGTGCGTTATTGCATATCATTCAATAGATTCTATTTTCACAGACTAAAAAGTCCGTCGCGGATAGTCTGTCGTCTGCGCAGGGCCGTAAAGTTAGTGGATCGCATGTTCCGGGTAAAAGCGATGCGTGAGCTTACCCCCACCACATCAAATCTTGCCAAGTTTATTGCCCACCACTATAGGACTCTTGCTTAAAATGTTTTTTTCTTTTCAGCAAGAATCTCTCAATGCGTTTATGGCCCTCACTAGGCCACATTGGCTTGAAGCACGCGAGACCATTCAAAGACTCATCAGAGATAAAACTCTTGAAAACGCTTGGGATATTAAACGGTAAATATGTTGGTCAAATACAAATATATGTATATGAACTTTAACTTACACAGGTAACCTACATAGATTTTTTATAATTATAGGAATTTAGACGAGCAAGTGGGCCACGTGACAGTAAGCCACTATCATTTTTTTTTTGAAGGCAAAATGCTATTACGTTACGCTCAAACCCGACCCGTCGGGACGGTGCAGGGGTAATACGGGTCTCTTCCCGAGTGAAAGGAGGGGAAGGGGTATACCTAATAAAAACCCGTCGATGTCCTTCAGCCCTTTGGAAAGCGACTACCATCGCCATGCCATCTGCAATACCAGATGGATGGATTGCAGACGCGTTACCTATTTTGAAGCCTAAAATCTCTCATGATGCAAAATAACCAGCTATCACCTTCATGCCGGAACATAGAATACGTAGCTAATAGTACTGCGTTCAGAAGATGTACTCCCGAAAATATTTAGGCGTAAAAAATCTCTCTTTCTACCGTTATCTGCTTACCGTAGACCTTTCACGAGGACTTCAACTATGAAGTGAACCTGATCGGAATTGTGTATGAATGTTATTTATGTGTAGCTATGTATTGTAACTCTAATACTGCTCTAGCCTTTTGACTTTTTTTAATAAATTGGAAATAAATTATGATTGATAGGAAATCAGTGACGATGCATTTGCCGGTGCAAATTGGCGACTACACCGACTTCTACTCTTCCATGCACCACGCAATTAACGTCGGCATCATGTTCCGGAGCAAAGAGAACGCTCTCATGCCTAATTGGTGAATATTACGAAATTTTACTCTCTTCTAGTTCATTTTATGATAAAATAGAATTGATATCGTAACATTTTGTGAACGTTTTTAAGGAAACACTTGCCAGTTGGCTACCATGGTCGTTCGAGCTCCATCGTTGTATCTGGGACACCTATCAGGAGACCATATGGGCAAACTTTACCAGTTGAGGGTGAGTACTGTTTCATATTTCGTACCTTTGTATGTATGCCTCGCTTTTGAGCTGCAAGAAGAGCTGAAGAAGAAATTGTAAAGACACGCCTCATTTTCATTTCGCTTTGATACTGAAGTCTAAACTCCGAACGAAGGTTATGACAACTTGTTCCTATGAAACTGGCTTAGAAATTTTACTATTGTGGGGAGTAGCTAAGTAGTCATAGATATCGATGATAGGTATTGTTGGAATTGAAGTCAACAATGAAGCAAGAGACGATAAATAAACTTCCAAATTCTTAGCAAGATCCTTCTTCTAAGTCTTAGCACAAGAGCACAGTCCACCCGTGATAATCTTAACTCTAAGTGCTCATAAGAAAAAACACATATACTAGTACTAAACTAAGAAACAACAGTCATTATAAGTAAGTTTCATCGCTGTATTTTTTGTTAGATATTTCTAGCTCAGTGGTATATTCCGTATATTTCAGATGCTGCACCACATTTCGGTCCCTGCCGTCTCATGGATTTTGAATTGGAAATGGGCTGTTTCGTCGGAGGCCCCCCCACGGAGCTCGGACAGCGCGTCACTGCTAAAGAGGCAGAAGACAGGATCTTCGGTTTCGTGCTGTTAAATGATTGGAGCGGTAAGAAGTCCTGAGCCAACGTTTGTTAAACTGCTTTCTTGTTTTTGGGGTTCGAACAAGTTTGTTTTCAAATGTAATGTAGATAATATCCCGCGTATCTTATTTGCTTAGGCAGATAAGGCATTCTGTGGACATGCGTGCTAAATCTATGCGGCTACCCAAAAACTGCTCACTTAGCGACGCTTGAGTTTTGAGGTGACAAAGTCAACGCCTTACAGTGCTATGTTGTAAATAAAGCAGCAAGAAATTAAATCCAATAATGGAGGTGTGATACATTCGTTGATATCAAATTCTATAATTGCCAGTGTAGAGTTGACGTATGCCTTTCAGTCTTTAAATTAATATCTCAATATTTCAGCGCGAGACATCCAAAAATGGGAATACGTGCCTCTTGGCCCGTTCACAGCTAAGAATCTCGGTACCACCATCTCTCCCTGGGTCGTGACGTTGGAGGCTCTTCGGCCCTTCATCGTAGACAACTACCCTCAAGATCCGAAGCCCTTCCCCTATCTCCAACACGATGATAAATTCAATTTCGATGTCAAACTAGAAGTGGATTTGAAACGTGAGTAACCACTGGTGATTATTTGTTATTCGAAAGATAACGAATATTTTAACAAGCCTCGCATAGCATACTTGACTTTTTAGCTACGTTTTTTTGTTTGTTGTAATTTATCACAGCTTGTTTGTTCTGAAAATTTAAACAAAACAAACAAATCTGGGTTAGCAACGCTTCTCAAACCTGCCTGGCATTACAGATGGCTGACATATTTGTTCATCATTAAGTACGGTAAAAAAAAATGATTTTAGTGAAATAACAGATCTACTCACGTTTATTATACGGAGATTTGCTCGACATGTTTCGGGTTAATCGTACACCGCGACAGCGGATAGACGTGCACTCCGCATCCCTCCGCTGCCGTGGCGCGTAGCTCCAGATTGTGGGTCACTGATTGACCCCAAACATGTCGAGCTAATCTCGGTATAAAAACGTGAGTAGATCCGTTATTTCACTATGAGCGAGTCTCATGGTAGTTTTATGTTTTTTTTTTAACAGCCGAAAAATCCCTGTCGTACACGACCATCAGCCGCTCCAACTTCAGACACATGTACTGGACAGTAAAACAGCAGCTCGCCCAGCAGACCGTTACTGGATGCAACCTCAACCCTGGAGACCTGCTAGGGTCTGGCACCATCAGTGGAGAAGTATGTACCCGTCGTCTATGTACTCTTTACTGTTGGCCTCAGAAATAGCTGAGCGCCTTAACACTATTGTGGCATGTCATAAATTTATAATGTTTTAAAATTTCGTGATTCTCGCTCATATTTATAACTAGGTACGTCGGACTTCAGCACGCTTTAATAAAATTTTAATTAGCTCGACGTTTCGGTCGCGTTACAGTGACTGTGACTAAAATAATATTAAAGCGTGATTAAATCCCTTGTAGTTATAAATACGGAGTTCATTAACTTGAAAATATTTTTGATTATTGTGACAAAAAACTTTTTTGTGAGTTATTCAAATTGTTTTATACTTGCTTAAAAGGAATTGATTTGCTAAATTTTTTTAAAGAAGGTGATATTGTAATAATTTAAAAATCTAGGACTACGAAGATTTTTTTTTCTTCGTTATATCCTAACTCAATATTACAAATGTGTAACTATGATACGTAATAATTTGACAAACATTTAATTTTTCAGACTCCAGACTCTTACGGAAGTATGCTAGAGTTATCTTGGAAGGGCACAAAGCCTGTTCGTCTACTAAACGGCGAAGAACGCAAGTTCCTGCAAGATGGCGACACTGTCGTGTTACGCGGCTACTGCGACAACGGTAGCCTCAGGATTGGCTTCGGTGCCTGTGAGGGAAAACTACTGCCTGCTGTACCTTTTGAAGAATAAACTACCCACTTGGTGTATTTAACTTGACCTACATAAGTAGGCTGCATTCGCCATATTTTGCGATTCCAAATTCGAAGTTTTGCATTTAAGGCAAAGAGATGGTAAATGCGTTAGCGTTAGTGATTTATGTAAAAATTCTAATTAGATTATGCCTGAAACGTAGTTGCTTGACTTGTATAGTCGAATGTTGATGATGTTGATCACGATCTTTCTAAGTTTATGCATACCACTGCCATACTCAACCAGCACTTATTGTAATTCAGTTCATAAACATACATTTTACTGGCTACCGTCGCTTTTGTTATAAATCTAACCTGGGTTGGTATTCCATTGCTGGGCCATGGCCTCTCCCAATTTTCTCAATTTCTCCCGATCCACGCAGTCTGGGCCTCGTCGCTTAAAACCACACTCAGGACCGGAATTTATGTAGTCAAAACATTTCAATTGGTTCAAATATTGAACTGTTAACAATAGCTTCGTGAAACAGGCCCCAAAATGTACTCTACGATGCTGGCATGTTATAAAAAATAGTTATAAGATTTTTTATTTTACATATTATTTGAATAAAATATACTCCAATTATGTGTGTTTTTTCCTTTAGTCTCCATACACATTCAATTACCACTATTCCACAATCCCCATGAAGTATTTTAGTAGCCATCACAATATTAGAAATACCTACACGAACTAAACGTTGCTAAACGTCCACATCTGTCAAAAATGTACACCGTCTTCCCTTCCGTCAAAAATGTCAAAATCGATTTGACAGATTTAGATATAGATTGATTGCCGCTTGTTCTTGTTTAAGTTCTAATTTTTAAAGTAAACAAAACAAAAATTAAGTGCGTCTTTATAACTTTACTATGGTGGCTTATTGCTGTGTGAAAGGATGCGGTAACAATAGCAGCAACAAGAAGAAAGATCCGAACGATATCACATCTTTTCACGCGTAAATATTGACCAAAAAAATGATTACAAAGTTTTTACACACTTCAACTCAAATCTAGGTTGAAGGAATGCCTGCCAAGTTCATTGGCCACTAAAAAAAAAGATTTACTTTAGTATAATTGTCTTTTTAGTTTCCCAACTAACAATGAATTGAAAGAGAAGTGGGTCCGAGCTATTGGTAGACCAAGCTGGGTACCTCCAAGCTACGCTCGCGTGTGTAGCGCACACTTCAGCTACGAACAGATCAACCATGATGGTAGAAGAATACGGATCAAGGAAGATGCTGTACCTGTTAAAAATTTACCAGTAAGTGTGTTTTGTGTTTTCTACTTAAAACTTTAAGTTTGTGTGACACTGAGTAGCCTGTCATAGTCAGTATTTACCAAACTTATTAAGAACTTTATTCGTAAGTAAGTACCAAATGCATTTGTTAAGTAATATTTTTTTTATAAATAACTCCACTTTGGATAAGATCAGATGGTAAGAGAAAGGAAGATAACTGTACAGCCTGTACTAGCACAGCCTGGGATATAGGCTATGATAGTATCTTAAAGAATATACAGTAAAAGCTCCTTATTCGCGGGGGATGCGTTCCAAAAATGTGCCGCGAATACAGAAACCGTGAATACGGAATGGTAATTTCTATGGGATTATAGGGGATATGTTCCAAGGTGACAAAAAATAACACTTCGTTCCATAGACGGATCAAAATTACGGATAAAATCTCACGTTCACAGTGCTTGTTGAAGCCTCTTCTTCAATAGGCTGTGAATATAACACTACCTCCAAGTCGCTTTCAGTCAAATCTTCACTTTGCGATTCAAGCAATTCCTGAATGTAATTTATCTTGTTCTATGAGTTCGAACCCATCTCGCCGATTCTTCGTCATTTTAAGCAATAAGTCCGCGAGTAACGAAATTTTTGCCGCGAATATAGGAATTGAGTCACAATTTTTTGATCCGCGAATAGTGAAAACGCGAATGAAGGAAGTGCGAATAAAGAGCTTTTAGTGTAATGTAAACTAACCAATGTTCATCTTTATTTTAATTTCTGTCCCATACCCATATGAAATTACAAACAAATTCTTGATGGGATGTTTCAGGCAAACTCGAACTTTGAAGCATCAGATGTGGAGGTCTGTCGGTTCTGCCTGGCAACTGACCTGACTCTGTACAGCCTCCAAACTGGAGTGCACAGGGCGTACTTAGATTCCCTTGTAGAATATAATGTAAGTAAGTCACTTTCCTGGCCACACAATGTGACACTGGTGAGCAGTTCTATTTATAACTCTTCATATAAGCTCTTCATACATACTGTTTCATTATGGTTTACAGGAAAATTATACCATTGATGGACTTCCGCTGTTTGTATGTTATGAATGTGCAGCGCAACTGCGGAAGTGCCATAACCTTATAGAGAAGAGTATGATAGCTCAAGCTACTTTATTAGATATATTTGCTCATAATGGCAAGGTAAGATTTTTATAATATAATTGATATTATCAACATTTCCATGTTGATTTTTAAAACAAATTAAAAAATATGTAAAAAAAATCCAAACATTTTAAATCGGACTAGCATAGACTTCAGTGTTTTGCTGTTTATACTAAGACAGCAAATTAAATGTGTGCAAGTAACTGCAAAATTATTTGTGAATTTCTAAAATCATTATTTTACCATTTCAGATAACGAAAAATCTCATTGAACTAAAAAACAGAACTGAACTTAATCTAACATCATCTTTAGGTATTCATAAAATTAATACAAATGCAATTGAATATAAAGATGATTTGGAACTTGCAAATAGTAATCTTAACGAAGATGAAATCAGTAGAAGTAAAACTATAATTAATTTTATTGATTTGCCTAAAATAGAAGTAAGTAATTTAGCAGAACGAGAAGATATTTATGAAATTGATAACTGTGATATAATGGATACTAGTTTTCATGAAGAAACTTATGAAAATGATTCTTTGGGGGAGGAATCAAAGGATGAAGTAAATTCTATAAAAAATGTGAATCTTGACGAGGAATTAAAACCTCCAGTAGTTAGAATAATTAATGAAGAAGATGTAAGTATAGTTTTATAAGTAGAAATTGAATTTACTTAAGAAGTTTTATTGATTAATGTTACTTTTAATTTATGTAGGAAGAAAGCACCTATAAAAGAACAAGAAAGAAGATAAAATCAAGTATCAAAGGACTAACTCCAGATGAAGTTGAAATGAAGAAATACTTCAATATTATTACATTAACAGTAAGTTAAAAATATTCAATTAACACTTTTGATACAACAACATACTAATACGCCCGTGTTCCTAAAGGGGTAGGGTAGGCAGAGCACACAAAACGTGCCATAGACAAAACCATGACCATGTTTCATAGTGTAATTTTTCGATTTATTTTTAAACCTAAAACTTTACATAGCCACATTTGCCATACCTTGGGTAATATTTAAAGATTCCTAAAAGAGGAATAATAGTGACAGGTTACTATTCTGTCCTCTAAAGCATACCTACCAATATTACGACTATTCTTTTTCCAGCTTGAACAACAAATAGAAGAGTGGAACAAAAAAGGGAATATAGAGCTAGACAACAAATCTTTTAAATGCCAAATCTGCTTCAAAGTTTTTAGACACAAAAACAGCTACCAACTGCATTCTTTAAGGCATGAACGAGTAAGTAAATTATTAATGTACGTAATTTTTTGCATAAATATTTGCTATTCAAATGTAAAATTACCTACTTGGGAAAACAATTTTGAATACTACCTACTCAAAAAATAATGACGTAAATTGGCTGGTTTTATGAACTTAAACTTTTTTATACAAATTTGTAACATTACGAGTAATGTAACCCTTCTTTAACACGTTCGCTTTCGGCAACGTTTCACTAAGCTATGCCGGGCGAAATTATCGTAGTCGGGAGTACGAACAACATGGTCACAGATATGTGTCACTGGCATAGGAGTGAACTTTTTGGTCACAGACGTTGTGTCACCGGACGCGAACGTGCTAAGTTCTTTTTATTCACTTAATTTAGAACTCCGTGAAGAGTATGATTACCTTAAACTGATAATATGGATATTGGTGTAAAGTATATTTTTGGTGTCCTCATTGCCAGAGCCGAGGCAAATCAGAGTGTCCAGTGTGCAAGCTTCGCTTCAAGAATGAGGTGTTAGCGAGATCCCACTCCAACAGGACACACGGCAAGAAGTTTTGCTGCAAGACTTGCCCGAAGGCTTTTAGTAATGTGTAAGTAACGTAACTTTAGATAACTTAATAACTTTAATGTATGTTTTGTTTATTTTAAGATTTGAATCTTAACTGTCAAAACCTCATGCATTTTAAAGTGAACACAAGTCATCGCTGTAAATGCTGATACCGTTTTTATTGAAATCATTATAACAAACAATATCTACTAATAAGTGTTATTGCTCTAATCATATCTAGTTTTACCTTTGAATTCCAGAGTAAAATTCAAATTTTTCCTTCGAAATTTCAAATCGTAAAATAAACAGAGTAGGTAAATGTATTAAAGTACTCGTGATTTTTTTTATAATGTTAGCATTTCTAACTCTTTTTATGAACTGCACTCGTATATTTTGTTTATTAAATTAGTAAAACAGATGTAAAATTCAGGGGCGTAGCCAAAAAGCATCACAAATGGCACATCGGCCACATATACCGCTGTACGCTGTGTCCGTTCACAAGCGCGCACGCTTCTTCCCTCGGGACGCATGCGCGGGCGCAGCACGCGGCCCGCGCGTGCGCGCTCTGCGGACATGCGTTTGTCAGCGCGAGGGGACTAGCTTTGCATATGGCTACGGCTCATCGAGGGATAGCGGTGAGTTTTTCTTTAATCGTTAAATTTATGTTGGCAAACATCTTGGATTTGATATTTCCCATACTGTGAGGTATTCTACTACTTAAGCCCTTTCATTTGATACCCATATTGAGGGAGTTGTGGCAAAACATCTGATCCGCCATTTTGTGGCGGCGGCCATCTTAGACCGATTTCCATTAAACAGCTAAGAACATTCCAAAATCCGGGAAAATTCGGGAGCAACATTGCTACAGACAGACAGACACAATCACACACAGACATGTCAAACTTGTAATCCCGTCGTTTTTGCATCGGGGGTTTTAAAAAATCATAGGAATGCATAGAAAAACGATGCGCGAACTTATTCCCACTAATGCAAAATTCAAGGCCTACGCTAGCTGACGCGGACGTGCGCCGCGGACCAGCGATTCCACGACGAGCGATTCATTGTTCAAACACGTTTAGTTACTAAAATACCCGCAACTCAACTAAAATACTAGCCTAGTTCGAACTAAGCAGGTGAGTGCGTTAGGAGCTTAATACTTTCCTACGGGAACTATGCTCAATTCTTTCATCTCAGATACTAAATGACATTGCTGATGTTGTCTGTTTTTGGCAATTCTTCAGGCTGAAGAGCAAAGCCTGCAGTACCGCTGCGAGCCGTGCGGGCTGGCCTTCGGGACGGAAGGCGCGCGGCGTGTCCACGTGCTGACGTCCAAACAGCACAAGAAGAAAAGCTTGAGGTGCCGTTGTAGTGTATTTCACTGCTTCTATTCTTTCCAATCCAGGGCAGTCTGAGACCAAACGCTGAGGAATTTACCGAGGTCACCGCGTCATACATACATACATATTCTCACGCCTGTATTCCCAAGAGGGGTAGGCAAAGCACATGAATTCAAAAATCACGTCCCACATTTCAGGGTAACCAGATGGTTAAACGTGATATGGCAGTGACAGGTTGCTAGCCCATCGCCCACAATACACTAACTCTTTCCCAGAGTCGACTCTTACAACACCCACGGGAAGAATGGGGAGGTGCTATTCTAACCCGACACCACACGGGGATAAAAAGTATCCTATATCCGTCTCCAGGTTCTGAGCTGGATTCCTATCAATTTTTTGCCAAATCGGTTCAGCAGTTCTTGAGTTATAAATAGTGTATTAACAATAACACGACTTTTTTTTATTTATATTTATAAATAGTAAGTGGATCGTAAATGGCTTTTTTCCACGTCTTGTTTTAGTTACAAGCGCTTTATACAAAAGAATGGGCTACGAAAAACTTGACGCAACGTATAAAAAATACTTAAAATCTCTGAGCGTACAATACCACACACAACATGCATTAATGTTTCTATTAATTATTAAAATAATACATACATACATACATACATATTCTCACGCCTGTATTCCCAAGAGGGGTAGGCAGAGCACATGAATTCAAAAAATTCAGTGCCACGTTTAGCAACTTGAGGGTAACCAGATGGTCAAACGTGATATTGTGGTGACAGGTTGCTAGCCCATCGCCCACAATACACCAACCCTTTCCCAGAGTCGACTCTTACGACACCCACGGGAAGAAAGGGGGAGGTGCTATTCTAAGCCGGCACCACACGGGAAAAAATAATACAGTAACAAAAAATACGATTACAGCGTTTAAAAGTTTCGCGTGACGTCACTAAATGGTACAAATTATACCTAGGCGTGACGGCACAAGCCCCCACTCCAGAAGGTTGATGATCTATACCTACCTTTGTCGACGTTTAATTTTGATAAACCAAAACCACGTGTCTTATATTTTTCCATAATCCAACGGATTAATTACAATGATATAATTTTTAACCCAGTCGTCTACCCTGTTCCCACAGCGATCCCACTTCTGAAGACCAGAGCCTAAAGAACAGCTGCAGCAAATGCGGCGCGACGTTCCCCTCACTCAAGGCGTTAGTGGAGCACGGGCGCGCGGAGCACGGCCGGGCGCGGAAGAAGACCAGCTGGAGCATGCCCGGGGACTGCTACCCGACGCAGTGCGAGCATGTGAGTGGTTACTGTTTAGGATTATATTTATTCTAATCTGGCAACAACCGCAACCTATACCGCACAATAATCCATTCATACATTCAGAACCCTTATTTCATTCATTTTCGAGATCCATTCGATATTTCCAGTTCAAATCACTCTTCCTATCAAGTCACGACGGCGAGCACTTTGCTCTACCGTAAAAATCCCTTAAATGATGTAAATCCAAAGTAATCCCAGTTTTCATGTCCTGTTCCTGAATATCTTATCATATTCCTTGAGACACACACTGACGGACAAGGGTGGAAGGCGTTTATCTCTGGGAGGAAAGGAAAACGCGGTACCGCACCCAGGACACGAGCAAGTATTACCCACACCGACACTGGACTAATCAAGGTACCCAAAATCTTTCTTTCTTTCTGTCTTCATCCTGTTCCTAACAGTTACCGTAGTTCACAACTTAACCATGCCACCTTTTCTGTACATCAATCAATCATCAAGCCTACGCTACGTCCCACTGCAGGGCACAGGCCTTCTCAGTTTGAGAGGGCTTGGGCTATAGTTCCCGCTTGAATCCAGTGCCGATTGGTAACTTCACACACAACATTGAATTACTTCGTCGTTGTGTGTAGGTTTCCTCTCGATGTTTTCCTTCACCGAATAGCAATTTGTGATTTTCTATACATTTAAGCAGTAGTCCGGTTTAAGCGTCTGGAAACCCCTGAAAAATATTTCCTGAAATGTTTCGTTATTGACCTTGTAGAAGACAAATGTTTCATTGCTTTTCGGGTCAATGCATCCTGTGTTACGTCTACTTTACGTCCCGTACGCAAATCCCGCTAGCCGGCGTGTGCAATCGTTCGACATTGCGATGCTACGCGGTTGATTAAAGAACCTAAACACATAAAATAAACAATACATGTTTAATATTTTGTGGTAACCGTGGCCTCTCAAGCAGAGGGTCGTGGGTTCAAACCTCGTGCTCGCAACTCTGAATTTTTTTGGAATTTATGTGCGATATCGAATTTGATATTTATTACGAGCTATTCGGTGAAGGAAAACATCGTGAGGAAACCTACACACAGCGGCGAAGTAATTTAACGCTGTGTGTGAAGTTCCCAATCCGCACTGGGCCCGCGTGGGAACTATAGCCCAAGCCCTCTCATACTGAGAGGAGGCCTGTGCCCTGCAGTGGGACGTATATAGGTTGATGATGATGATGATGATTTTGTGGTAGATTATCTGACGGACTAAACAGTTTTTTTTGTCGTCTACCCTATTCGTCGTTAGGTGGCGCTAGGGCGCTATGAAAGCAAGATGTTTATTGTTTTCGCTATTCCTAGTGCCCTGTAAAGCAAGATGTTATATTGTTTTCGCTATTCTAGTGCCCTGTAAAGCAAGATGTTATATTGTTTTCGCTATTCTAGTGCCCTGTGGTGGTAGAGAGCCGCTTGCAGCACTGGCGCCACGTGTCGCGCGAGCACCCGGCGGCGCGCGGGGAGTACCGGCCCGTCGTCACGGCCGTCTGCCATGCCTGTGGGAAAGGCTTCCAGGTTAGAACCTACTTCTTAAATCTTTATTTTTTGTAGCAATGTGGTCATGTAGTTAAAGCTCGGAAAAAGGAGTCTTTTATATGTGTAACGTCCCGTGTGCTTTGCCTATCCACTTAGGGCATTAAAAAAACCCAGCCTAAATACGTCCCACTGCAAGGCACAGGCTTCCGTTCAGTATGAGAGGGCTTGGGCTATAGTTCCCACGAGTACTTCCCACAACATTGAATTTACTTCGTTGCTATGTACAGGTTCCCTCATGATGTTTTCCGTCACCGAATAGCTTGTCGTGAATGTCAAATTATATATCGCATATATTGTACCTACTTAAATTCCGAAAAATTCAGAGGTATGAATCCGAGGTTTGAATTTGAACCCAACGACCCTTTGTTTGTAAGACCACAAGTCAAACGACTTAGGGATTACTAAAAAAACGTACAATAATTATTATAAGTTGCTAGCTTATCACTCGCTCAATACGCGAACCTTAACATATTTACTTAATAGCGTCTTATTTTAATCTAAAAAAAATAACATTCCATATGGCCTCAGCTTTTCATAGACGAGGCTGGATGGACTTAATTCCATTACTTAAAAAAAAATCCTTCAGAATTCAACAAAGCTCCGTCTCCACCTGGTCCGCCACGCGCCGCCATCGCTATCCTGCGCTGTATGCGGGCGCGCGTGCGCCGACCGCGCTTCCCTCGCGCGGCACGCTCTCGCGCACGCGCCCGCGCGCCCGCACCGCTGCAAAGCCTGCCCGAGAGCGTTCAAGCAGAAGGGGAACCTGGCACGGCATTATCGGGTAAGCGATTCGTGTATACATCGCTATAGAATCGAGAAGAAGGACAAAACAATATTACTCGTATTACTGCAAATACCGGCAAAAATATCATTTTTAAATATAGTCAACCTTTCTTTGACCACCTTTTTTTCAATTAAAACCTGTAAAAAAGTCCTTAATTTATAAAAAAGTGGCAAGTGTCGCCCGATTTAAAATTATACTCCTTCGTAGTTCCACTAAACTCGAATTGGCACACTTCCGTCAATCCGAGTTAAAGTTGTCTAAGTCGGTTTGTAGACCGTTTTACGAGCATTGTAATTGGTATTAGAGAAAAGGTGACAGCTACGTTTATTACGTTATCACTACAAATAGTTTTCAATTGTTTATTTTCCATGTCATTTTGTCACATTTTTTTCATTTCAGGTCCACACAGGTGTAACCCCGTACGAATGCTCGATGTGCGGCAAAAAGTTCAAATACTCTACCAGTAGGAACTTGCACGTGCGAACCGTGCACTACAAGATGCCGCATCCACCGCGCAAGCGGCGAGGCAAGGCCAAGGCAGACGAGGGAGAAGGCGGAGCCAAATAAAAACAGTTTGAAAATTGAGCGTTTTATTTTATACTCTCATTCTGCAAACGTAATTTCACCTACAAAAAGCATTTCGCCATGTTTTACTGAAATATCTGTTTTCCAGTGTTCAAAGGTCGGGTATAAAAGACACTTCTCATAGTCCAACCATCCCGTGCATATGCGTTCAAATGCCTGCGAATCTTTGACAGCACTGGGCAAAACTTACAAAAACGCATTTATGCGCTGCTGGTGGCAATAGTAGAGATTATTTGGGAAATATCAGCGTCCCAATTATGCTCATATTATAATGATAATGGTAAATGAACAACACTGGTAAATCTCTAAATTCGCTTAAAACATTTTTTTCACTATCGATAGTCAACTCGATTTAGAACGAAATAATCGAATGAATCATACGATTGAAAGCATTTAAAACGAAGGCTCAAACATCTGTTGTTTTAGTAAAGGCAACACTTTTGCCTTGACTTTTAAAAACGTGAATTGTCACTTCGCTAAACACCATTTTCGTGCATTTTCCTGTTTTCCTTCGAGTTTACTTCTCACTTCCTAAGAATAATTCTTCAAATAGCAGTGATTTTTTACATTTCTAGTTAATAATCGGTGAAATACTAAATTTAACACTAACAGGCGTGGGTAGGAGAGTTAATTTAGAACACGCGGATTCACGCATCAGTCGTCACAATGGACAATTCCAACGAAAGCAATAATAAAAATGTGTCGTTAAGTTTGATCGCGGGTTACGGGGCCTCAGACTCGGACTCGGACGACACAGAGACTCGATCAAATCACACGGGCAACGATTCAGATGCGGCAGAACTTAGTGAAATGGTGTTGAAAAATAACATTATAAATGCTTGTGCTCACGGACCTTTGTCGCGGCCCTCTGCTCGAGAGGAGGTTGAGAAGTCGCGGCATATGATCATAGACAGTTCAGAGAGTGGTGTAGTGGAGTACGAGGTGACTGAGTATCGTGAGGACAGTGATTCTGACTCAAGTTCGTCGAGTGATTCCAGCGACAGCGATGTGGATTCCGTCAAGGATATCCTCGAAGAGCTGTCTAGCAGGTAGGTTGGTTTCATTCATATTCATTAACTCACAGTCATGACATTAGTTTATTGTCAGCACTCTTGAAAACAATGGTGCATAAACATCTTGAACTATACAACTGAAATGACATAATGTTTGTATGCACTAAACTTAAGATAAGTAAATGCCATGCCTTGACCAATAAGGGCTTCAGACAGCTCTATCTGGAGTATGACTATAAAGTTAAGTAGAAGGATTAGTTTTAAATTTTGGAGTACAATTTAATATCATGAGTTCAATCTGTTAATGTGCGAACAAGCATTTAAACTAATAACCTCTAATTGAACAGAAAGTAAGAAAAAACTCGCACAGTAAAATTGTGTGTTACAAGAGCATTCAGATAATTCATTCAGGCATAGAAAGACAAGAATTTAGAGAATCTCACAGTCAAAATTTCCCATCAATCATTAAAACCTACCTAGAGATGATTTATTGTTAATGTGAGAATTCTTATGGCTTAAGGCTTATTCCTATTTAAGTTTTAATTATGTGACCTATGAAAATTTATTATGTGTTTTAATAAATTTATACTGATAACTAACAATACAACAACAACATAGTTTTGAGAACAGCCTCTTAGCCTGGACTTTACAACTGTTAATATAATTTAGAAGCTAAACAAAAGTTTTAAATCTTGACTCTTGCCTTAGTCCTGTGATGCTAAAAACATGGCACAAATGTACCAAATTCCTTCCTGTATGAGTATTGCTGCTTACATTGCCTGCTGCTGCAGCGACTTATCCAATTGCATTTTATATCTTTACACATAAAGTTATAAGTTATTCCATAATGGGAAGTGATTTTTAAATTATTTATTTTGCTCAATACTTGTTCTGCATTTCAACACATGATACACTGCCCTTTCTTACTATACAAGTTGATCAAAAAAAGTAATATGTAATATTGCAAATGGGGCACCTGGGGACTTATTATTGAATAAACTATCCCAACCCTGATCAATTCCATTAAAAAAGTGCATGTGCAGCTTTACAGGCAACATGTTAAATTAGTATCAGAGACAAAGAAGGCCAATTTCAAAACAAATTAATTAGTACTGAATTAATTTACATTCACTTTCATTGCATTTCATAATATTACGTCATCTTGGTCTTCTACCGGCTATTTCCTAACTTTGAATCATTGTGTATTATATCAACACAGCTGCCCATTACCTACCATCATAGAGGATAGAACCTATAGAGAAACAATGTTCGCAACCCCGGTCCGCAAATAGTTTGTTGATTTCAACATACTAAACGTCACCGTCACTGTCACAGAACCTGTACAGAGCCAATAACCGTAGAGAAAAAGGCACTAGCGTTACGCGCGATCTTGGACCGCCCAATAAGAGCACAGCGATCACTTCAATTGTTTTGCGGAATAATTTCCGAACAACCAAGATGACATTAGTACTCTATAGGTTCTATCCTCAATGCCTACCATACTCAAATACTGTATTTATTGCACTTTCTGATGCAATAATCAAGCAGGTACTATGGAGTACTCGGAATCTTGCTTTTTAAATTAAAAATATTGAATTTTCTCTATAAATATTTTTTTTTTTATTCACTGGTATAAATAACCCACCCACCCTTTTACAGAGGAGTGGTTCATTCTGTAGAGGGGTGGAATATATTCAATTTAAAGTAATTTGAAATGCTTAGTTGGTTAGACTGGCAAAAAACAAGTTTGTCAAGTAAATCTTAAACAAAGATTGGCATTGAACTAAAATGAAGAGCTAAATTATCGCCTACAGTCAAGGCTCTTCCTTATTGTCAGTTTGTAACTTTTTTTGCAGATCTGTATTAATTCAATATTAATACCAATACTAAAATTTTTTGAACATTTCCTTAGTTTGCGATTTAGCACTAATTTAACTTGGAATGGGATGCCAAGTTGCCAACCATTTTATAATTGTTTTTTTTCTTCTGTCATTGAATGCAATGTACATTCATTAATTATTTATTTGTTATTTATAAAGTAGTAGGACTTTGGGAGGCTAAATTAGGATTTAACTGAATTAAAACCTATGTAAACTTTTTCCTGTGTGATGCCGGGTTAGAATAGCACCTCCCCCTTTCTTCCCGTGGGTGTTGTAAGAGTCGACTCTGGGAAAGGGTTAGTGTATTGTAGGTGATGGGCTAGCAACCTGTCTCCGCAATATCACGTTTAACCATCTGGTTACCCTGAATTTGCTAAATGTGGCACTGGATTTTTGAATTCATGTGCTCTG
Source organism: Adoxophyes honmai (assembly GCA_005406045.1). Taxonomy (NCBI): domain Eukaryota; kingdom Metazoa; phylum Arthropoda; class Insecta; order Lepidoptera; family Tortricidae; genus Adoxophyes; species Adoxophyes honmai. The sequence goes on from BHDV01011122.1 coordinate 44,592, forward strand.
CCTACCCCTCATGGGAATACAGGCGTGAGAGAATAAATGTAAACTTTTTTTTGTTAGTTGTAAACCAATCTCCTCTCCATATCTGAAAAGATTGGATCTCAATACCTTGCTTGTAAAAATTATTTTTTATGTATTTTGTACAGTAAAATGTTGACCCCATTTTCAAGCTATCAACCATTTGGTAACTTATGTATTTAGAGATTAATTAAGGACAGTTTACTTACACTAATCAACTATTCCAAAATTTGCCAATTTAGTGCTATGGGTACTTGACAATGGATAAACTTACTTATACAGGGTGCCGGAAATTTACTGTAAATATTTTAACCAGTGGTCGGGTATACGCGTCTGAAAACCCCTGTAAAATATTTCCTGAAAATTTTCATTATTGTCCTTGTGGGAGACAAAAGTTTCATCACCTTTGTCAGTGCACCCTGTGTTATACCCACCTTACGTCCCGTACGAAACTCCGATTGGTTGACTAAGAGCTTACTGGGCAATATTTTCAGATTTTCGGATTTTTTTACGTGAAAATTCTGGGGAAAAAACTTACTTGATCACTGGTTTAAATATTTACGGTCATAACTGAAATGACAGGAACTGGGATTTTACATCACATTGTATCTCATAGAGCATAATGATGGAATATGGGGAGCAAGCAGTTGTTACTTCCACACTTACATAATAAGTGTTACCCTTGTGAGGTCAGGTTTAGAATAACACCTGTTCAATTTTTGTCTGGATATCGTTAAAGGCGACTAAGGAAATAGGTTACGGTACATTTTGGACGACAAACCTGTCACTATAGGACCTCTTAACTTCAAAACTAAAAAATATGCCAGATGTAACTACAGAACGTGACATAGTCATGGTTATGTCTACGTAGCGTTTCGTATGCACTGCCTACCCCAATTGGGAATACAGGTGTGTCTGTACCGTTTTACACGTGTAGCCGCTTATTACAGCCTCTGTCCCCAGCGAATACAGGGCTTATTTGTGTGTATTGCGTTTTACACGCATAGTTGCTTATAGCAGCCTCTCTCCCCAGCGAGGAGACGGAGGCGCGGCAGAAGGCCGAGCTGCCGCGCGTGCAGGGCGAGCTGGGGCTGGACGACCTGCCGCCCATCGAGGACCTCGCCATCAGCCTGCCAGCTGCGGATATGACGCGCATCGGCACCATCGCCAGCATCGTCGACAGACTGGGTATGTGGAAGGGCTAGAATTGCCACTTTTTTTTAAGAGTTTTGGGCGTGGCTTGCGTGGTGCCAGGCCCAGGCGCAGGGCGCAGACCCTGGAGGGGCTCAGAAATGACCAGACCAGTATCTTCCAGGGTGCAGTTTCGCACCGACCGCATAAAAAGCTAGTTACGGCACTGTACATTGGTTTTTTTATAGGTAATAAAAGGTACATGGTATCAAAAAAATACTTTTTGCTACTTTTGGAACTTTGAATCAAATTCATCATTATTAAATGAGATTATTGTGGAATTAGGAGCAGCGTAAGGGTGGTAAGTGGTATATTAAAGAAAATTAACAAATATTTACAATATAAAC
>BHDV01011122.1:51525-71465 GCA_005406045.1 Adoxophyes honmai
TTTCAAACGCAATAAAATTACTTTTGATCATTTTAACTGCATACTTTTTTCTATTCCCGAAACTTTCAGTTTGACCCTCGTACTAGGAATGTTACGATGTCTGAGTCTGATCCGCATCCTCAAAAAATAAATGCGGATTTTATGCAGATGCTGATTTAAATAAATTCTGCACAGGACCGACTTTGCGGCGGCGCGTGCCGTCGTCTTTTTTACAATTTAATTATTTTACTTTTTAGTGTTGCGGGGTCAATTTGCAACCCTTTACCAAGTCAACTCTTATATTTAATTTACCAGTATAGAACCCTATGAAGTATTGTTTTTAATGTACATGCGTGGCCTTACATCGTCAAAATATAATACATCCGCAACATCCCTCATGCAGCCTGCTTTCTACTGAAGTACCTAACTGGTAGTTGGTTCGATGTAAGAAATCTATGTTCAACAGTAAACATTCCACGGCTGATATAATAATGTAAGCTGTTTGCATACAGTTATAGTCCGGGCGTTCCCGGAGACGCCGGCGGTGGACCTGGACAGCGTGCTGTTCCTGGAGAACGGGGCGAAGGCTCTCGGCAAGGTCTTCGACGTGTTCGGACCGGTGAGTAGACCCCTGATCGTGGTGCGTGTTTGAATTGATAAACAATTAATCTTGCAGAGGTTAAATTCCTCAAGTGTAGATATAATTCAGGTGTTCAGAAAAGATACCTAGCTATTATTTAATATGGACTTGTTTTGTCTACTCGTGACCACGGTTGTTGCAATGCGGCCTTTCGGAGGTTTCCCTCAAGTTAATAAAATCTTAATAAAAAATAATGTGATTCTGTCCCGCTAAGTTATAGAAATGAGGGAGAATCTAAAGTTTTAAATATGAAATCTAGCTCTAGTCACATAGTGATCAATATACTAGAAAAATAAAACAATGGTGAAAACTCTCCTTGAGATGACCTCAAGTCTGCTTGAAGAACGTAATTTCATATTCCATGAAACAAATATTCGTTACGCAAGCATGTCTATATTTTCTAGGCCTTTATGAAAAAGGGATTAACTCTGAAGTCAATTGTGTTGTATTTCCAACTTTATTACAAACAACTTAAGTTGAAATCAGCTACACAACTATTGCGGGATTTCATATTTTCATTAGGGATGTCACGAATGTCTTATAATAATATGAATGTTGGCTACCTAATAGGTATGTAACTGATTGCACAATAGACACTTTCCGAAATTGTTGAATTTTTCCCACAGGATAACTTGCGATAATTTTCTATGGAGATCGACAATTTTCATTTCTTAACACATTCACGACCAAGCCTAAAATCAAAACATTGCGCGGAACCGAGTAGTCTATAGCTAGTACAAAATGAACCCGGCTACCGGGTTCTCGGTATCTCGCGAATGTTTTGAAGAACCCGGGAGCCGGGTCCTTGGTTCTGAATGTGTTAAATTTGTCGTTTCTCGTTGAACTGTCCTGAAATTTCTAAGAACTACTCCCAAGTCTTGGAAACTTTTCGCAACTTCCATTTTTGTACCCAATCGGAACTTCTGATACCTGAATCTTGTTATTATCAATTTTCTGTTTTAGGATCGCGTACCAAAAGGGTATAAGAAGGGTTTTTATGGTCAAAAAGAATCCTGTGATTGTTTTTCTTGCATTGTGCGCGCAAATGGGCAAGGGGCGGTGCCTGGCAAAGGTCGCGACCTGCATTCATTCGCATCTGTAAAACGAATCGAAACATCCGTGACACCCCTACTCTTCATTAGGCCCATAATTTGTATTTCGCCAACTTGAAAGGCTTTTCGTGAGCCAACGAGGATGTCCTTCAGCGGATGTCTGGTTTGCTTAATTTATTTATAGAGCTGCCGCTTCAGCATGCGACGCTGGCTCGGTTTGCCCTTGACACGGCCGCCCGTCTGATTGCTTTATTTGTATTGTTTTTGTGAAATGTAAACAGCGCTATTCTTTTTGGGGCCCATTGAAATGACGTTATGTCATTTATTATTACAATCGCCGGTTCTTTTTTAGATTGTGAAATTTTTGACTTGGTACATTATCCATTTCGGAAAGTGTTCCGAAAATTTAATGCGTTAAAGTTTACGTACAATAAGGATGTCGACTAGGTTAAAAATATTTCATTCTAATTAGTCCTTCAGTTAGATTAAGGAAAAATATGGGATACGTATTTTTTTAATTTGTCAAGTCATTAAAAAACGACTGGACATCAAACTTCCGAAGTGACGTAGTGAAGTCACTTGAAACTTCTAAGCGCAGTTAACAGTTTTTGTTTGTCAAATAAAAGAAAAAATATGTGCACAATAATTGAACCGAACAATTGGCTAATTAGACTAAGAATACCTGTAAATATCATGGTTAAAATGTATAAATGAATATAAATGTATCCTTTTGAGACCCCCTAACGGTTAGAGTCTAACCTAACTTTAACACTGTTTAAGTCTAAGTATTTTTTTTGAGTGTCATCAAATAAATTTTGCCAAATCCAACAGTAAAGCGACCCTTAGAAAGGTTACATTCAGTGTCAAATAATACCTAATCCCTATTTGTCGTATGGTGGCAGGTAACGGAGCCCCACTACTGCGTGCGCTTCAACTCGCAAGAGCACGTGCGCGCGCGCGGCGTGGCGGCCGGCGCCGACGTGTTCATCGCGCCGCGCACTGCGCACACCAACTACGTGTTCCTGGCTGAGCTTATGAAGTGAGTCTACCAGGCTTAGCAGCTTTGGGATTAATACCAATTAGTTTCGTAACAGCTTGTTCTAGTACTGCCACTAATTTTCAAATTCCCGTGGGCTGAACCTAAACGTACAGTCAAGGAAATTGATATCTGTGCCACTTTGAACCTTTTCATAATGAGTTTCATATTGCTTTGATTAGTAGATTAGATAGTATGGTATGTCACAGTGACTTTTGTAGTAAAAAGGTACAAAGTGACACAGTTATCAAATTCTTTGACTGTATGTGTAGAATAAGGACTATCGCTATATTACGTCACTGCAATTTTCTGTATCTTCCACATTAGCGCAGCGGGTGCCATTTTTAAAAATGTGCCTATTGTAATCTTGAAAACCATATTCAATAGTTCGCGTTTCTTATTTTTGCATTCGAATGCCGCGAATAATCGTAGGAAAAACATTAACAATGGGGGATTCATTATTTCAGTTTTTTTGCTCATAGTCAATAATCGCAACATCTTTATGTTCCGTCTAATTTACACATACCTAGACATTTTTATAAACCGCAGTTCTTCCTTACAGTCCATAAATCTGCAGAGGCTTCAGACCCCAAGGCGGTCGCAACCTCGCAACCCACATGTAAAACATTGCTTCAGTCCAGTTACAAATATTCATCATCATCTCTATTCACTTCATCTTGTTAATTTCCAGAGTGAAAGGGTCAGACGCGTCGTGGCTGAACGACGTGGAGCCTCCCCCGAATCAGGTGGAGTACTCCGACGACGAGGAGGAGCGCCGCGCTAACAAGGCCCGCAAGGAGCAGAAGCAGCGCCCGGAGGACTCCGACGGCGAGACCTCCAAACAGCGCAAACCCCGGAACCAAAGACCCTCAGAGTCCAGCAGCCGGTTTGGGAGCGGCCCGAGCCGGGGCAGAAACCCCTTCGCAGCGGGATCTAGGAGGAACCCTAACGCGTACACCAGATTCGCCCGACCTTGGCCCAATATGGAGATGCGGACGCCTCCCCCCCACCCCAACGACCCCGGGTTCGGTTTCAACGCGCCGCCGATGTTCCCGATGCCGTTCAACGCGGCCGCCCCCCCGCCGTTCATGAACGCGTTTCAGTTCGGAGGCCCCCCCCGCATGATGGCCCCGCCGCTGGGCCCCGGCGGCATGTTCGGCGCGTTCTGCGCGGCCGGGCCCCTCCCCCCGCAGTGGGTCAACGGGCCCCCTCCCCCGCCCGGGACGTAACTCGCGCCTCGATATTATCTCGTAATTAGCCTATATTTAGCTCTGTAAACTTCTAATACAAAGTGTGGTTATCCAAAAATATATTTATATGAAATAAATATGATTAATGTGGTAAGAATGCCTTGTTTTATTCTTATTTAAGAAGATATTTACTATCTAATGCGTTTGCATCCTTTTGAAAACTGCTATAACTTTCTGTTGAATGGCAAATGACAGTCCGGAAATGCGACGGCATGTGGATTGTGCATCCTTACTAATATTATAAATCAGAAAGTGAGTTTGTTTGTTTGTTTGTTCCGCTTCCACGCCGTAACTACTGAACCGATTGCTTTGAAATTTTGCAGACGTAAAGTTATACTCCGTTTTTTTTTGGGTTGAGAATTTTAACTGTCAAATCCTTACACATTTTTGAGTAATCCCAAGATATCGGCGCAAATTACGATGATGTTTGATTTAAGAACATTTTAACAAACAAGGTTAAGTGTATTTACATAAATCATTTCCAGTTTTACTAATGCATTCCAGAGATAATTTCAAATTGTGTCCGTTGAAATTCTCAACCCAAAAAAAAACGGAGTATAGAAGTCCGGATTAAATAATAGGGTACTTTTTATCCCGAGAAAAATGATGTTCCCGAGCGAATGTTCGCTTCATATCGCAATATAACCGAAATCCACGCGGGCGAAGCCGCAGGCGGAAAGCTAGTCTATTATAAATGAAAAGTCGGATTATTTTGTAATTTCTTTATTAAATATTTCATTGTTAGAAAGTAACTAACGATTGAATTTCATAATTGTTAAAAATAATAAAAAGAGGTTCATATGGTCGCTGTTAAGCATTCATGTGTTAACCCACAAAAAATCGAGTATTGAGTTATGAATGCAGTTTTATTCTTTATGTCACAAGGTTTACGATAGTGCACACCATCTTATTGAAAAAAAATCATAGAATATTCTAGAATACAAAAATTATTATTGCTTATTTCCTAAATCAAGAATGGTATTTAGCATTTATGTCTTAAGTGCCTTACATTATGAATGCCAAAATCCAATGAGAATACAGAAAAAAGCAATAATGTGTTATACCACAGTTAACAGCTTCAACTTGAACTTAAAATAAACTCCTTCTATGATGTAAGTATATTAAAAGTGCATTGAATGAAACTTCTAGAATAGTAGACTTGTCCAAAAACAAAAAAAAAGAAAGATGTGCAAAATTTTATTATTTAAGTAGCACTTAGGTATTGTGTGGTGCCGGGTTAGAATAGCACCTCCCCCTTTCTTCCCGTGGGTGTCGTAAGAGTCGACTCTGGGAAAGGGTAGTGTATTGTGGGCGATGGGCTAGCAACCTGTCACTGCAATATCGCGTTTCACCATCTCGTTATCCTGAAATTGCTAAACGTGGCACTGGATTTTTGAATTCATGTGCTCTGCCTACCCCTCTTGGGAATACAGGCATGAGAATATGTATGTATGTATGTATGTTAGATATTGTTATTGCCAGAAGCTTTAAGTTATTAAAAAAGTGATCAATAGAGCAAGAGAATAAGACTCACAGTTTCTGATTTAGAATATTATGATAGATTTGTACTATATGATGGATAAAAAAAATGTTTTATTTAATAATATGTTCGAATTAATAATAATAAAAAAAATGGTTTAGATTTTTGAAGAATTTAAATATTAATATTATTATAAGCGTTAACTTGTTGTTTTTCTGATTTTAGGCAAAACTTGTAATGTGATTAAAAACATGTTAGAGCAATTAAAACTTTAAATAAATAAGTACATTTACATTTTAATGTGTTAAAAACATCAAACATGTTAATATATTAGTAGTTTCTAGTGTCCGACCGAAGCTTCGGCTTCGGCTTCGGCTTCGGCCACCTTCGGCCAAAAAAATCACCTTCGGCCAAACCTTCGGCTTCGGCCAAATTTTGGCCGAAGCTTTGGCCGAAGCCGAAGGTTTGCAAATCGTGATTTGAAATTGAACAAACAATGCCAGAGCGAGACGGATAGTGCACAGCGCTTGGCAGGGCAGCGTTTCGCTGGCCCGAGCGCATTACTTGCAGATAATTATATAAATTACTGACAACACATAACATAACAACATAGTCACACTTGATTTAGAAACGAAAACAACGCATAATTTACTGCCGTTTTTTTTTACTATTACCAAATTCTCATATTTCTTAAGGTCAACATGGGGTCAACACACCTTCGGCTTCGGCTTCGGCTTCGGCCGAAGGTTTTGATGAAAGCCGATTAATCGGCTTCGGCTTCGGCCAAAATTGTACCTTCGGTCGGACACTAGTAGTTTCTTCTATTACATTTTCTAAAAATGAGTACAAATATTCATATTAAAACAACACAGAATTTTGCATTAATGTGTTAAGCCACATAACACATTAATGCTAAATGTAACAAACCCTTTAGCAATTTAATCATTAACCATTTTTATGCTTTTGCTATTTAATAATGAATGTATTATAATATTTTCGTTTATTTTATCAATCTATGCATTTCAACAAAAAAAATGATACCGCATGACAATATTTTGTTACTTAAAATAAGCGGGAAAAGAAGATTGTTCTCAAAAAACTTTAACAGCTGATTACTCAAAACTAGGTCAGTGTGGGTTAACACACGAATGCTTAACAGCGTCCATATAATAAAAGATTAAATCTAAAAAATACTGCTCTCGGACTATGCAGAACAAAACTCATACATCATGTCTGCTGCCCATAATTGACGAAACGCCAACGAAACTGGTCTAATTAAAAAACATAATTTTGCACTCACATGATCACAACGTAAAATGTAAACCATTTCACATACAGGAATATAAAAATCAACATACAACTAAATAGCTTGGCCGAAATATTAGAAACTCGAAGTCTGGCCGCGACACCCGCGCGGACGGGCGATCGTAAATTTTTGCCGTAAATAATAACTATAACAATATTGATTTCACTTGTGATTCGATTACTACACTAAATCTCTAAAAATATTAGTAACTAAATATAACTTGCTAATGAATAGATTCCACGCTCTGATACTGTTATTGATTTGTTTTAAATGCAGGAGTTTCGCAAAAAGCTTAGTGTAAATCTATTCACTAGTAAGCGCCTTCATAAGTATAAGTTCCATGCGTCGTAGTCAAATGATTCAACGTAAACAATCATACGCCCTTAGCAACTAAACAGTATTGAGATAAAAATATTAAAATAAATTTCACATTGGCACAAGTAGAGATACGCGTTATTGTTGACCTTCTTAATCTGCGCAGAACCACTAACCCTCGGGGTGCCTCGACACGATAGCGGCGGATGTCAATCGCTCGATAAAGCTGCAGTTTACATTCGTGTTGTTAATTTTGTCTCTTGTATCTCTAATTCTGCCAGTGCGACACAAATTGAATGCATAATCAAATGCGTCAACCTGCCAGCGTACCAACGTACGGAACGGGCGACGGCCGCCGATCCTAACACTTAAAACTTAACGACAACACAAGATAGCCAATAGGGCCGCTTAAAAAATAGCTAATACGAATTTCAGACGTCTTTAACACTATGGCATGGGGTACGTTAAAACATTTCGGGAGTAACTGATGACAATAAATTAAATGTTACCTAAGGTTTATTATAAAAATACAGTTTCCTATATTAAATCATCCTCGATAAGGTTAGCTTGCCATCTGAGACTCATGGGTAAATGCCTCTGGGGCTCTCCGCCGACCGCGTCAGCCGGCTGTCGAAGCGATCCTAGTAACTTTAATACACAACGGAACAGAGCAGTCTTCCATCATAAACGTAAATAATTCATCAGCAATCGATCCTTAAAACAAACTCGACATATCACTAATTGTAAATTACTATGATTAAGATAATTTGATCGAATATAGAAATTAAGACTTAGAACTAAAACATTAAATTGATTCAAATCAAATTACGTCTCATCTACTCTAGTATTGAAGGGTTATAATTTTGTTTCGATTACACGTTAGGAACTATTCTACTGTACAGATATTTATGAAAATAAAGTTCGAAAATCCAAAGTGAGTTACATAATACTTTCAAGACATCGACATTTAATGCGAGCGCGACTGACAGAGTAAAGCGTAGTAAAGGATGCGGGCGCGGCGCGGGGCCGAGCGTCGGCTGTCTCACAGCCGGCCGCTGTCAGCCGCCCACTAGTTGCGTTATAATATTCATATACGACTACGATACGTTACTCATTGCTTTTACAGGCAAAACGATTAAAGAAATATATGTTATCATTATATCATATCAATAGAATAATGTCCAGCTAGAATTAAGCTTAACATCGTATCACTTGTTCGTGTGGTGTTGTTCAGTTAATATTTAGAATAAGTTTTATCTAAGACACTACTCGCTACGGTACTAGTATTCACAGAGATGATACAGCAAGGGAAGGCCCGACGGATCGGGTCGCGTCGCTCACTAGAGAGTCGTAAAACTACGGATAAAAAACATTCCTTCGTAGGAAAATACACATAAGCGTAGGAAGTAATCTTGTACCCGAAGGTAACGTGGAGGTAAAAATAAACGACAGTAATACGGGGCTACCACAATAATGGTACGTTGGGAAGATGAGTTCTCACGGCACTGCCCGGGCCCCCGCGGCGTGGAAGGAGCGCCGCTCGCCCGTCGCAAGTGTCGGAAAAGCGGAAACACATCGAAGGCAACTTTATAGTGCACATTTTGTATATAATTATTGGGTATATACTTTCTATAACATATATGTAGTAAATATGCTGCCTCTATGTAGATATTCGCAAAATATTCTGTACATAACTTTGCTTGTGTACAATGTTCTACATGAATATTCATTAGCCATGAAAGGTACTTAATATATAATTATTGCGGTGGGTATATAACACTGTTAAGATTCTAAGTGACATGGATCGAGGTAGGCCTACGATTTAATCTAATCTTAATACTTATGTATTGCATTTCTATTAATAAAAACCATACATTTTCATCCATCAGACCTAACATTGTGATGTGAATTGCTCACTTAATTTAGAAAAATAATGATTCTGTTTGATAGACCTGAATTGTATTTCACGGTTCCGTGTTGTCTAGTCGACAGTCGACAATATGCATATTTGTCTGCAGTGTGAAGCAACACAGCAGCCGGTGACTTACGCGGCTAAACCGACAAGAGGCCAAGCGTTTGGCGCCATGTCATCGAAATAAACAAGAGAATCAACTGAGTGTCGACTATCGGCGAGACGAGACTCCGTCGGCGACTCACGCGCGCTGTGTAAACTTAGATTTCTACGAATCCTACGAACTAATTGTCCCATGCTCCTTTAACAGTAAAGTACGAGGCACAATCGTAATTGTCATGTAGAACATTGCTGAGATTGTGACGTTCATTTGTTCAGGTATACGGGCTGATTCTATTTTGAGTATCACGTTTAATAATGTAAAGCTTATGCCGTTATGGTATATCTATCCCGCCAGTCGGCCCGCATCCGAGACGCGCAGAAACGCGTTCATATTTCTCGGAGGAGCGATGGCGGGTGTTAATTTCAGTAAAATAAATTAATCCATTCACCACCAATCTAAATGCAGATTACGACAGTCATTTTGCTTAAATTTACTCCGTCATTGTGGCAGCGTCACGGGAATTAAGTCGTACATATTGTGATGCGGGAAGACTTGTACACGAAAATTCTAAACATACCTCTTAGGCCAGGCTGTCGCGCGCCCATTGGAAAGAGACGCTACCCGCTAGAGCGAGAAGCCCATATACAAAACTGTCAGCTGCAGAGCTAGTGCTTGAGAATTAGATTCCCACAGATTGTTCTCGTTCATCGCCGTCTCTAACAAATGTACGTACGCAGAATGCATAGGGTTAAGCCCGATTTACAACAAAACCGAGGTCGGCAACGCCACCACAATAATAAACGTCAGCTGCCGGCAAAACATTAACAGCTAGTGAACAGTAAGCTTCCTCCGAAGATCTAATTACGAGAGACGCGGGCTTAGGTGTTGTTCTCGACGGGCCGGATGGTGCAGTCGCCGACGGTAGTGATGGGGGTGATGGTGACCGAGCTCGGAGTGGACACCTGTGGGGTTGCGGGGTTTTCGGGTACCTGTTCGACTTTGTCCTCCTTCTCCTCGTTATTGGGTGGTAGTTTGACGATCTGACAGTCCCCGACGGTCATTATTTGTGTTTCGACGGCCATTGGGGGCACGTTCTCTTCCGGTTCGACCCGGGAACTGTCGTCTTCGTCGGAGGAGGAGTCGGAGACGTCGATGGTGCGATCGTGAGAGGTGTCTGTGGTGGCGGACTGGTCGGCGTCCACGTTCCGGTCGGGGTCCACGCTGGTGACGCCGTAGCCGTAGGCCGCGAGCGCCGGGTTGTACATCATCTCGGTCAGGTAGGAGAAGTCTCCGAAGGGCAGGTTTGTCGCGTTGTAGTTTTCGTTCGGGCGTCCGTCTGGAAACGGGTTATGTTTTTGCTTAAAGTCATAACAGAATACATGATTATAGTCCAGCTAGTGATCGAATAGGTCTTGCCAGAATACTGGAGATTTACGAAAGATTGGGGATATTTAATGTTCTGCAGGTTGACCGTACATCATTCATAATTAGTTCGAATAATAATGACAAACTGACCATGACGTTTAATAAAATACTATAGTATTTCTGTCGCACAACTGGCTGAAAATAGTAGTAAGGCCAATTTCAGAATTGTCTACCTGCTAAACATCCAATTTCAATTAATCGAAACAAGTGAGTACTAGTGATAAATACTGATATAATGTTTCTGAACGGACGCATAGCCTAATGGTTATTTGGGATGCTTTAATCGAACGTGACAAAATTGCGTCTACCGTTCCCTATTTCGCTAGAGGAAAGATCTGAATGAAATTCAACTAAAGTTCGACACATACCGAAAGAATTACATTTCCTTTTGCCTCGGAAATATTTCGCGTGTGAGTTGATAATACACATGGGTTTCTCCTAGACTTGTCCGATCACTTGCTGAGATATCTACGATTTATCGTGTTACAAACATAATTGAGTTTGACACCAGACCAAAATTATCACATCCAAGATGTTGGTTGAAGTCAGTTTTAATTGATGTTTAAACAAACAGTAGACTTCTACCTCTAAACATGTTACATAATTAATTGACCCTTTGAAGAAGTACTTTGTAATTATTATCCAACAAGAATCTACTTTGATACAAAAATACTACCAACAAGCGTAACAGTACAAGCAGAGCAGGCGGATTAGTAAAGTAATTCTGACTTACCAATTATTATTATAAGTAAAATGGTTAAACTAAAGGTAAACTTATTAAAATATCGATTAGTACCGCATTTCCCATGAAGCATTTATAGGCAGATGTCGCTATCATACAGATGTTTTTTTATTGCATGTATCAAAATGTCTTTGCTATTGATTCGGGCAACTTTGTTTTTGCAATTCGTAAGATATGGTGCCATCTAGCGCTCAAATCTGTAACGCGTTCCAAAGTCTCAAATACTAGTATTAGTATTAGAGGGGCTATCAATTTGCCCAAAATAATATTAGTCATTTCCCCAAACAATGATATCAAATATATCTTCAACAATTTTGGATCGTACTAAGTTATTGATTCCAATCACATGCATTTATTACATTCTCTATCGATGCATTTTATTGTTTATCGTCCTTTCTCTTTCTTTGTGAATTAACCAAGCAAAAGACACCAGTCTCAATGCACCCAAAAATAAAGATATAGCGACATCAACACCACCTCTCATCCTCATCGTGTTAGGTACAGGCCATGCTAAAACGTGTAAATACTAACAAATCTTGTTCAAGTCCATTTGCAATCCGTACTGCATCGGTAAGTCGGTACCTAGGGACAGACGCGCGATTAGCTACCAAACAAAGGGGATTACGAAATAAATTCAGGTGGGAAAGCTGTATCACACAAATGTGGCGAACTGTGTGTTGACCTGACATTGTATTCGTCTTCTATACGCATTAGCAACGAGTCGAATAGCGTGCAAGATACATTGTGCCTGTCGTAGTCTAACTTTAACTTAGTAATAGGAAATTCAAATAAAGCAAAACTAACTACTTTGAGGTTGAGCCATTATGGAGAAATTCGTAGAAATAGAAACTAATTTCTTACACGGGGAATGCTTGTCTATGGTAAATTGTCGACGTCTTGTCAGTCAGTAAATGTCAAGAAACAATTGGGACTCGTTTAAGGAGATGCGTAGCGTCGAGTGACGCGTTTAATCCAAACTTATGGCGTTATGAGAGCGTTTAGGAAGAACCGTTTAACGCGGGACGTACAGGCCTGCAAACAGTTCGCCACGGTAACAGAAATAACCAAAAACGAAAGCAAATACCATCTTTAAATTGACAAATTTTATTTACGAGACATCATTGAAACAGCCATGTGTTGATGTGGACGAAGTGCTTTCCGTATTTGGTAATTTCATAAAAATCAGGTTTTCACTCGATCACAAAAGCTTGCCACACACTGGGTATAAATAGTAATGTAATAAGCTATAAGCAATGCTATAATAAAAAAATATTAAAAAAAATACACAAACAGAATGTAACAGTTTAAGCCCTACACCAATTTAATAAAAAAAAAATAGATTGATTAACATTATTTTATTAGCTTTACTGTCGTTTAAATTTTAAAACCTCTGACTAGAAATTTTAAACACGTCATAGTGGTCGGCAATGAACTTGGCAAGACTAAGTGGTGGGTGTAAGATTACCGATAAGCGATGCGCGAACTTATCCCCACCACTTAAAATCTTGCTAATTTTACTGTCGACCCGTAGAGCGCGTTTAAAATTACTAGTCTGATTCTAGTGCACTAGTAATGGTGCACGAAAACATAAAAAAAACGATGGCTCATTTAATTCAAATCAACGTTTAATTCTCTAGACTATCTAAATCAACCATGTGCAAAATAAATAGCCTCTTATAATGGTTTAACTCAAAGACAATAGGACCAGTCATACGCTAAAACAAAAGCTATGCAAAAAGACAAATTTGCACACATGCGTACGCACACGGACACAAAAAGGCGGGAAGTCCACGTGAGCTAATGGCTTAGTCACCGCACAAAAACATTTACTGTTCTAATGATAATGACTCAGCTCTCGACAAGACATTATTTTCGTTTAGTTGTTTAACCTTAGCTGCCTAACTTGACTAGTATTACAATAAAAAATAGATAGATAAAATACTGTATGCCTAAGAGGTAAACATGGATTTTATTAAAACCTAAGATATATTTTTGTTTATCCATGTTTTCTTGATTTTGACTCAACGAGTTATTACTAAAATTTAAGTCAACGAATAAAAAACCTATTACCTCTTCTTATTTCTAGAGCGCAAAAGTTAAAAAAATGAAATAATAAATCGATTCTGTGCTTTACCGAATCTCGCATCTCATAGTGCTACATTATTTGAAAATGAACACTGGATTTAGAAAAAAAAACAAACGATGCATTGCAATGAGATGCGAGGATGAGTAAATGCAGTGTCGAAATCAAGCAAACTTAACAAACAGGGATATCGAATGGTTTAAAAATATATCTTTGAACGATACATTACGGAAAAATATGTGAACCTTATTTTTTGGTTCATCAAATAAGTAAAAACCGACAGAGGTAAACGAAACTTCTAACACGAAAAAACAGTGTCGCATTTGTATGCGAGTAAAAAGTTCTCAACAGCATTACAGTCCATGGTTAAGCCAGTATTCAACCACTAGTGTAAAATGTTGTCCCGCAAAGTAAATCCTTCACTAAAAAAAAACTTATTCCACGTGTCTTATACCAAGAACAAATATATCCTCTCATTCGGTTACATCAACCCTAATGACGAACACGAATTTTCTGTCTTGTATATTCCACTGGTATCCGTAAGAAACTCCGTCCTCAAACTCAAGGCCATCTGTTAACTCCACGCACCTGGTCTATTCGGCATGAGGTAGTTCTTCGGCGGGCGGCCGCGCTTCCTCTTCAGCAGCAGTTGCTGGCCGCTCGGGGACATCGGCACCTGGCTCAGGCCCATCACGGTCCCGCCGGTCAGCACGCAGCCTTCCAAGTCTGACGAGAAAATCAATAGGCAATTTAGGGGCTACCGTTTGTAGGGTGTACCGGACTGGAACAAGAGAGAAGCGAATGGTGGGGAACAAAAAAAAAAACAAAAAAAAAAAGGGTAGGATTGTTAAAAGGAATTGCGAACTACTTACATAAGTAGGACGATGTAATGGGAAAATAAAAATGATATGCAAAAAATATATGGGTTAGTACAAACAAGTGAAAATACACACGTTATAGTCTATATCTGACACTGTACTGTGATCCTTTACGCCCCCTTTACGCCCGTAGCCCACAAGGGAGCGTTATCGCCCAATTTGGAAATCAATAAGTTAGACAGTGACAGTAATAATCCCGCACGTAGTTCTACTCGCGCCTTGCTATGCTAAGCCGGCTGAAACATCTGAAAATGCTAAGCCTAATGCTAAACCATAGGAGTAAATGAGTGTGGGTATATCACTATAGGTTCGCCATCCCTCCCTAATGTACAGGAGTGGGTGTGGTGTAACTTTACGGCAGGGATGGCGAACCTTTTCGTGCATTTTTTTTATGTTTTTTTTTTTAATGAGAGTGGGTATATCACTAAAGGTTTGCCATCCCTGGGCTATTACAGGAGTAGGAGTAGTGGGCGTGCCGTAACTTTACGCCAGGAATGGCAAAACTTTGGTGATATACGTGTAATTTTTATGAAACATTTTTTGTAAATGAATGTAAATTTATCACGGGCTTTACAAGAGTGGGTGTGGTGTAACTTTATGCGGGATGGCGAACCTTTTCGTGCATTTTTTTTTTAACATTTTTTAGCTTACCAAGCGAGGTCTTGGGCGGGCGGCCGCGCTTCTTCTTAATCTTAGGCGTGAGTGGGAGCGGAGTCTTGCGCGGGCGGCCGCGGCCGCGGCGCGGCGGCTCCAGCAGGTCGCCCTGCCGGAGCTCGTTCTGCACCGGCTCGAGGGTAGCGTTCAGGACTACTGGGTTGGCGCGCGGGGGGAGCATCACATCCCCTAGAAAGAGGGATTACAACTTACTACTGGATGTAGTTTAACAAAAATGATCCAACTCACAACTTACGCGTAACTAAAGAAAGAAAAGAAAGAAATAAAGACATTTATTAACAGAAATTTGACACAGAAAGAAACATTTTTGTTGGGCTTATCTAAAAATGTATAAGCCAAATTAAGCTAAATTATTAAATAATGCAAGCAAATGAAAATGACATAATTCCATGCCAAATAAAACCAAAAGGGCCGCACTCATGTCATGTCATATCATGATATTGCGACAAATAACAACACTGATTTTCAGTGCGATACTGAAAACTTAAAACTAAAAGAAAGTTAACATCTCAAAACTTTGTAAGTAGCTATTAAAATTTGAATTATATAACGTCACAAAAAACACAGAAAGAAATAACAGTAAAAACGGTAGGTAAGCCTAAAATAAATTAGAAAAAATATGTCCCATAACCAGATGAGGCCGGTCGAAAGTGGCATAAAGTCACATAAATTTTATTTCAAAGGGACAAACTACGTCTAACTTAGGCCCAGCGGACACGGTGAAATGAAATGCAATTGCAACAAAACCCTTTCGAAATTATTGATTTGAAACCGTGTGCGGCGAGTCCATATAAAATGTATGAAAAATAAAGAAATATGCCGGTGGCGGCGCGGTGATTAGGTTAATAACGACATATTTACCGCTAGGTGTGAAGACAAGATGTCCGGACTCGCGGTGCGTGGTACGGACCATGCCGGACATCACTTCCGAGTTGTTCTCGCGTTTAGGCGCATGCGCGTCGCTCGCCATGTCCACCGTCGGGTCCTCCTGTAGACGGAATTTGTACGTGAGAATACTGTTGATGAGCTGTTAGTCTGAGTTGTGTAGCAAAAATTCCATTCTCTCGCTTTCTTTTTTGGATCCAATGTATAAATAATAGTAGCATTTTCACTCAACTGGAACATACCTATGACCTATAATAAAGGCCGGTCGCGGAGCACATCGAAATTCAACCGTTGACTCGCTGCAATCTATCTCTGTCGCACGGGTGCAGTAACATTCCCTTCACACTAGCACTTGAGCATGTGCGTCGCACTGTGCGAGCGTGAGGGCAGTATTACTGAACGCGTGCGACAGAAATAGCAGAAACGCTCGAATTTAGCTGTGCTCCGCGACCGGCCTTTAGTAGGAGTACCTACCCTCCTCTCTGTGTGTATGCATGCCTGTCTGTTTGTTTGTCTGTCTTTCTTTCTGTCAGTCAGTCTGTTACTCTGTCTGTATGTATGTCTGTCATTTTGTCTGTGTGTCATCTGTTTGTGTGTGTCTGTCTGTTTCTCTCTCTCTCTCTCTCTCTCTCTCTGTGTGTGTGTGTGTGCGTGTGTCGCCCCCTCACCCGCTCGCAGATCTTGGTGTGCACGCGCAGCTTGTCGGAGCGCGCGAAGGAGCGTCCGCAGCCGCCGCACGTGAACGGCCGCTCGCCCGTGTGCGTGAGCCGGTGCCGGGACAGGTGCGACGAGCGCTGGAACCTGGGAACGTTACGTGTATCATTTGTATTGCCATTGGGACTTGGAAAGCGACGGCAGTTAATTAAAACAGACAATGGTGAGACACCGGAGTGCCATCGGGAAATAACAAAATCTTAAAAAAGTTTCGTAGGATTCTAAACGGGAGACAAAGATATTTTACAACCACAGTTTCGTAAAATTTTATCTAATCTAACCGAAGCAAACGGATTTAACATAACAAAACCTAATTACATAATCTTAGACTTAAACTAACATAATCTAACTTAATCTGATATGATAATTTACAGCAATTTGGACGTAAAATAATACAATTTGTCTCTCGTTTATCTTACGGATGTTTATAAATTTCCTAGAAAAAAGTTAGGAAAATTATGAACTTACGGATCTCGTTATTTTCCAGTGACAGGTACACCTCACCTCAACCTCCCAACTTTCTTTTTTTGGGCTTCATTCCCCTAAATCACCTAGTCTAGTATGTTAGGAGAGAGATCACTCCATAAGTCTTTCCCTATAAGTGTAAGGATAAAAGTTGAAGTACCTGAGATCACACACGTCACAAACGTGTGAGCGGTTACCGTCACAGAACAAGCACAGCCCTAGTCCTAGTATTTTGTGCTTGTTGATTGTAGTCTTTCTCAATAACAAGTAAAAGGATAAAACATGTACCTGAGATCACACACGTCGCAGACGTGCGGGCGGTTGCCGTCACAGTCGTTGGCTGCGGAATCCGACATGGACCCGCTCGAGTCCGTCTCCTCGTCATCTTCCATCTGCTTTGCTTTCTCTGAAATTGATCAGTTGAATTGTGAAGAAATAATACATAAAAGCAAGCTTGCAACCGTAAATTATAGGCATTTTTTTGTACAATGAACATACAACTTAAACTTTACTTAGAGTATAATTATTAATCTGGTTGGTGTCAGGTTACGTTGACGTAGGATGCGACTAAGGAAATAGGTTTAGGTATGCTTTGCAACCTAACACTATTATACCTCTTCAATCTATTTTCAAACCCAAAAATTACGCTACAAATGGCTACGGAACGAGAAATAGTCTTGATTTTGTCTGTATCGCGCGTTTCGTCGTGTGCTCTGCCTGCCCCATTGGAGAACACAGGCGTGATTGTATGTATGTATGTGTAATTATTGAGCTTTACTTTAATCTTTGCCCGTGTGGTCCCGGGTTAGAATAGCACCTCCCCCTTTCTTCCCGTGGGTGTCGTAAGAGTCGACTCTGGGAAAGGGTTAGTGTATTGTGGGCGATGGGCTAGCACCCTGTCACCGCAATATCACGTTTAACCATCTGGTTACCCTGAATTTGCTAGACGTGGCACTGGATTTTTGAATCCATGTGCTCTGCCTACCCCTCATGGGAATACAGGCGTGAGAATATGTATGTATGTGTATGTATGTACTTTAATCTTCTGTTTGATGGAAAAGGAGGCTTATCAATTTCCGATAGCTTAAAAAGAATATACTTTACATGTGTTACAGATGCAAGGAAATCTGCGTTTAGCGACGACGAAATCAAAAATTGTGTACTAAGGGAGGCCAAATTAGGAGTACCCGAAACCGTCGAGCGTGCATGACGAGAGTGATGAATGTGGGTGAAGGGAAAGAAGTATGTCAGAATAGAAGGCGCTCTGTTGTCTCTGCCTACCCCGCAGGGAATAAGGCGTGACGGTTATGTTATGTTTTATGTTGTTATGTGTATGATAGAGTGTAACGTACCATCGGAGTCGTCATGCTCGTTGTTGGCCGGTTTCTGCTGCAGGGCGGACAGCTGCACCACCTTAATGCCTCCTGGCTTTGGATCCCCTTCGCCCTTGAAATCGTTAGCAGCTCCTGAGAATATAAGACATTAAAGAATAAGTATAGCCACCATAGTTTGTGAAGTCTATTATCGTGAGGGCATTAGTTTTTTTTAAATATCATCACGCCTGAATTTACAAATGGAGTAGGAAGAGCTCACGGAACACTTAGACGGACAAAACCGGGACTATTTCACGTTTTAATGCTACTTCTAGCATGCTTTGTAGGTTTTGAGTTGGTAGGAAGTGACAGGTTGAGAGCCTGTCGCCTAAAATATGCCTTCACCTATTTCCTTAGTCGCCTCTTACACCCACGGATTTTTTTAATAGCAACATTCTGTAAAGTGAAAGAGCCGTTATGTAAATCAGTAAAGCTAGAAACTGACAGCAGAAGCGGGGCGGTGCGGCGCGGTGGCTTGCCAGTTGCCGGTGTCGATAGTAATTCGAAATTATACGAAAGATGGCGCACAAAGCAACGACCAGGAAAAAAGCGTTTCGTTCCTGACAAGATTGAAAGAGACCACAATATTTTTTACGCTGAAAAATGTTCGAGAGTGGACCTTCTGTACGTAACACTATTACCTATTCAGTTGCCTTACATGCAATTCTCAGCGGGGTAGGCAGATACAATAAAGCGACAAACGCTTCTACGTTTGTGGTACGCCTCAAAAGATAAACAATAAACATATTTGTACCTATGCTTAGCACAGGAACAGGCACTAGTCTAGCGTCTGACGTCCCTAGTTAAACCTGTTAGACAGTGACAGGTATAGACAAACTACTACGAACTACTGGTTCGAATTGAAAAATATTTTTGTGTCAGATAGACCATTTATCGAGGAAGGCTTTAGGCTATACACGCTGCGACCAACAGGAGCGAAGGAACATTGGAAAATGTGGATAAAAACGGGGGAAAATAGTCACTACTCCACGTGGACGGAGTCGCGAGCACAGCCTAAATGTCTAAACCTAACATAATGTAGCTATGGAGTGTGAAATAGTAATGATATTTTCTCTGCATACCCTATACATACATACATACATACATACAGTCACGCCTCTTTCCCACAGGGGTAGGCAGAGACCACTTTGTTAATACCCTATGTCATAGTAAATTATTACAAACCATAAAACACATTAATTTAACAGATTGTCCTTCGTCTTACGTATTTAAACCCGCATTTAACATAGAAAATTACGTAATAAACTCCCTCAAAGACTGCGATTAAACGCTTATGTAAAATAATACATTGAGCGCAACCATCAACAACCATCAATTTGAGCAACAATGGCGGCCGAGACAATATAATTTAGCGTAATTTAAGTAATTTCCCCTCGAGATTTACACAACGCATTGTACAGTCGGCGGCGGAAGTAGAAGACGCTCGTTTTGCATTGCACTGATCACAGTTTAGTAGATATGGCATCGCTGTGGGTAACGTTCTATGAGTATGCGGAGTGCGGAGATCCACATACTTCTCTCTTAACCTCCTGACACCCGAGCATTAACTTCAATCACTTGCAACCACGGACGAATGTGCTTTACAAAGCATTAAACTGTTTTGGCC
>BHDV01011122.1:94199-151027 GCA_005406045.1 Adoxophyes honmai
GCCCTACCCACTTGGATGGTAATGGAGTCGTAACTTATAATTTAATTTATTGTAGACTGACATGAAAGCTGCGATGTTTATTTTTTAGGGATCTGCGAAGGGGATGGTGTTATTAAACATATACCAAGTCTTTTTTTTCATGCGACGGGCATCGGAACAGAGGTAGACCTAAGAGGAGATGTCGGGACTATTTATTAGATTTAGAGCGTTTCAGGTCCGACTGGCGATATTTATCGAAAAACAAAGACGAGTGGAATGTAAGAGGGTAGACTTTTGCCCAGCAGTGGGATACTTTTTAGCTATTTAAAAATAAATACATAAATGGAAGTCTCATTCCTCTCTAGGACTTCCGTGGGAACTCAAAAGCCAATTACATTTTCAGCTTCAGGTTGAAGCGTTTCAACCGCTAATCTTAATTTTACGAAAACTTCGTACACCAAAACAAATTCAATACCTATGTTTTGAATTGGAAAACTGTTAATACTATACCTTATCGGTTTAGGTAGTTAAAACAATATAAACAATCTTGACATGTCTTTTTGTTGAAATACACAGTCTAAAAATGAAAATCGTTACACTATACAATTCAATTATGAAAGTAAATGATTTTTTCATACCTAAATTGTAAAATGTAAAGATTTCGATTTATAAAGTGTACGTTTAAATAAAAGACACGTCAAGATTGTTTACATTGTTTTAACTACCTAAACCGATAAGGTATAGTATTGCGTATGTGGTCGGTTTAAACGTGCGTTTAAGACGGACGTTGTCATTATCGTCGCGCCATCTTGTGTGAGTAGTAAGCGTCTCTGTTTTGGGATGCATGCGGCAAATGTAACCAGCCAACTGTTTACGTGGTTTGTTTATTATCAGGGTTATTGAAGCGTAACAGATACTCGTAGACAACTGAACATCGCTAACATATGTGATCGTACAGATACAGGTAAAAGATTGCGCCGCTTTTGTGATCGAAGTAATCTAGTCAGAGTGTAAATAATAGGGATGTCGACAGGGTTAAAAATATGTATGTAATTCTAATTAGTCCGTTAGATTATGGAAAAATATAGGACACGTGGTTTTTGGTTTATCAAATTACTAAACAAACATCGATAAAAGTATTGTAAATTTTCCGAAGTGGGGGCTCGTGACGTCATACATACATACATACATACATATTCTCACGCCTTTATTCCCATAAGGGGTAGGCAGAGCACTGTAATTCAAAAATCCAGTGCCACGTTTAGCAAATTCAAGGTAACTAGATGGTTAAACGTGATATTGCGGTGACAGGTTGCTAGCCCATCGCCCACAATACACTAACCCTTTCCCAGAGTCGACTCTTACGACACCCACGGGAAGAAAGGGGGAGGTGCTATTCTAACCCGGCACCACACGGGGAATTATTAATTCCTGATACTCAGAATCACTAGCACAGTACAATGGTAAAATAAAAAAAACACTTTTTTTTTCTTTTTTTATATCGGGAAATTCCCAAAAAAATATTGAATGTGGGCATACTACAAACCGCGGTGTAACTGTTTACGTTTGTTTAAATTCTATTCTAAAGTAGGGTAGTTTTGCATTTGCCACAATCCCCTAAAGCAACCGCCGAGGGTAGGTTTGAAAAATGAATTCGCAAGCTGGCAGTCGATGCGCACGCGTTCCCTAATCACCCCGGTGGTACGATACGTAAGCGCGAAGTGTGCGAGTGACAATGTCGTTAGAATTTTCGAATCGCGAGTACTATGAAATTGTGCGAGTGTACATCCAAAGTATTTTTTACCAACAAGATGGTGCAACCCCCAACCCCCCATTACGCTCGCAATGTACGCGCGAGCACTTGAACAATTGTGTACAGTGACCGGTGGATAGGTCGCAGTGTTCTTGTGACCTGGCTTGCCAGGTCAACTGACCTCATCCCTTGTTATTTCTATCTTTGGGGCGAAATCAAGCGCCGTGTGTACATGGACGAACCACAAAATTTACATAATCTTTAAGACACTTTCTGAAGTGAAAGTGACACTGAAGTGCTAATAAGAGTGAATGAAAACGTTTTGAAACGTCCTAGACTCTGTGTGTTTGGAGAGAAATGGACTCCATTTTGAACAGCTATTAAGGTACGCTTAGTTTAGATTTGTAGGGTAGGGTTAATTTTTTTATTATTGTACATAAGTATATTGATAGTTGACGCCCCACGCGCGCTACTTGCACGCGCGGTGTCAATAATGTTAGCACTTTTTAGGAAAACTTTGATGACCAATAACTTCTTATTTACAAAAGAAAATGAGGAACTACTCAAATTATATTTTTAAGTTTTATTAACATACAGGTATGTAAAATTTCGTTACGGATTACATTATCACCCTGTATTATAGTGACGTCACGCGAAGCGCTTAGCGCTGTGTCACCGTCATTTTTTGTTTGTGAAATAAAATAAAAAAAACACATGTTTATTTTTTTGGTAATCAATCTGACGGACTAGATAGTTTTTTTAGTCTTCTACCCAGTTCAGCCTGAATACGTCCCACTGCTGAGCACAGGCCTCCTCTCAGTATGCAGAGGGTTTAGGCTGTAGTTCCCACGCGGGCCCAGTAGGTATGGATTGGGACCTTCACACGCAACTTTGAATTAAGTAATTCAACACTGTGAAGGTTTCCTCACTATATTTTTGTTCACCGTCAACTAGTGTTAAATTTCAAAATCGATTTAAAGTTGGGGTAAGTTCGCTGTCTACTTATAATCTCGCCACTTTAGATGCCGGGGTCTATAAGATCGTCGTCAAGACATAATTTACAAAACGTGTCTTATTTTCATCCAACACTGCCGCAGCAAACAACTACTTACAATTAAAATGTTGCCAGTAAATTACGACAACCGTTTGTAGAAAAAGTTTAATTCTACACGAATACCGAACGAAACTGGTATCAATTAACGAATGGCTCAGTGAATGCGACATTAATTGCAATACCATGCCATACTTAACTATAAAAAAACTAAAATGATTACAGCACAGGCAAGCTTATAATTATCTACGTTTCGTAGTTCTTAACGTTTGTAGGTATTTATGTATGTATCAGATATTTTTATAACATACGATACGATATACCACAAGATAATATATAAAAAGGAAGATTTGATTATTTATATTGAATAAGCTCTGAAAATACAGAAGTTACAGGACAGATTAAAAATAAACAAACACAACTTTGAAGTTACACTATCCCCAGGTGATATTTGAAACTTTTGAAAGAGGGCGCACAAATTACTACTAATAGGCAAATTATACAATTATGATAGAGAGAGTGCAGCGTAGATTTGCCAGATATTTGTACAAAAAATGTTTGGGTATTACCCATTTTTGTATAGAGGGATGGCGCTACTATATTATAGCGTAGTAGGCGTTTTGGTCTGCACTGTTAGCCTACTATTGTAATTGTTCTTAAAATAAAATAAATAAAATAAAGCACCGGCCGCGTAAAAAGCGTTTCGTTCATCATAACGCCACCGCGCCGCTCCGCTTCTGCTATCAGTGCGTCTGAAGCTTGACGTCTCGACCGCGTTACAGCGACCGTGGTCACCGACATGAATCTGACTGAATGACTGGCCATAAATGTACATTCAACTACCTATTCTCACACCTGTATTCCCAAGAGGGGTAGGCAGAGCACATGAATTCATTGCAATGACAGGTTGCTAGCCCATCGCCCACAATACACTAACCCTTTCCCAGAGTAGACTCTTACGACACCCACGGGAAGAAATGGGGAGGTGCTATTCTAACCCGGCACCACACGGGTAATAAATGTGATTAAACTGATTAAAGCTAAAGCGATACACTATTCGGCATTCAAGTTAGCATAATTTTAGAGAGAGAGCGTAAATTCCCGTTTTACCTGGAAAAAGCGCTCCTACTCTCTCTCTCTAAGTCTTGCCAAGTTGTATGCCGAATAGTATATCAGCCGGCTTAGCACAGCAAGGAGCGAGTACAGACGCCCGCGAGATAGACTATACCTGTCACTGTCTCACTAGAGACATCAGACAGTAACAGGTAGTATTTCGCGCGCGCGTGTCGTCTCGCGCGTTCTGCTGCGCTAAACTTACAGGATCGTAGGAAGTAGGCTCTGCCTACCCCTGTGGGAAAGGCGTGACATTTGTATTTATCCCTCGAACACGTAGCTACTCGCATTTTTCACTCACTTCACCCGCTATACTCAAGTATGTTTACATATATTCATCATTCATTCGAAATAAGCTGAGGATCACTTAACAAGCAAATTGAAATAAACGATGGCCCTCGAGCCAGCGGTAGCTATATCGATCGTAAGTTGTTCATTGAATTTAACGACCGCTCATAAAAATACTTTCAAATACATCAGAGAAAGATATTGTGGTGACGTAATGCTGACATTAAAAACCATGATGTTGCTTAAATAAATGTATCAAAGAAAAATAAAGTTATCTACCTTGTAACATTAGCCGCTGCTATTATGTACAACAACAGAGTTGCTTTGAATCACGAAAAATGTATGACGATTATAGTCTTCGCATGTGGCCGAGCGTATTTGTTATTAAACATATTTTTTAGATTTTTGTAGCAGCGTTATCTCAATTCCATATTTATCTTGTATTTAAGTAATAATTTGTTGAAAATATTTCGTACGATAAAGTATTTACCTACTACGAATCGGCTAGAATAACAATGTATTTCGCACACAGCACTATGTTAGTATGTTACATTTAATGTTTTATGTTTTTACCCAGGACGAATCACATATTTTAAAGCCCATTTAAATTTAAGTAACTGGCATCTCTATGAGCGCGGTATCAACTCCCATTTTTTTTATTCGCAATTTAATCGCTAACAAATTTAACATAATGGTGATTTACGAGATTATTTGCTCGAATAAGGCACAAAAAGTACTTTATTTTTATTTAAGAACAGGAAAAAATAACCTTGCTGTCTAATTAATTTTCATGTCCTTCGCGGCTTAAGCAAATAAAAGACTTTTTTATAACAATTTCCGCAACGATACTCATAAAAAACAGTCGTTTCTAAGAATTATGCTTACGTCATTTGTCTATAGAGGAGCGTAAAAAATACTAAGTACGGTCTGACGTCATTCTCTATAAAAATTACAGGTGAACGTCCACTGGCGCGACGCACGCACGGAAAATATCAATTTTATTTGTAGACCGTACAACCTTTTCACTAATAACATTAAATGTCAAATGTCACTTTAAAGTAGGACAATTATTTTCAATTGTGTTACGCTTTCCAGTGAAATTCTAGTACTTACATGTACTGGGTAAGGCCAAGATTGTGTTCTATTACAAGTTAGGTTAGGTTACCTACTTGTAATACATATGCAATTTATAAGTTACCAACTATTATAGCTAATTTTACATTCAAATTATTGTCAGGACATCAATAACATGACACTATCATCGACAAATCATGCAGGCACTTTCTTTATTTAAGTACAATCAATATTTTAAAAATTATTATGCAAATTTATGCTCAATAAATTTATAACAATTACATAGGTACTATACTTAATATTCTGGGCTCAACCTACAACGATTCTTTTCGTCTTAATATAATCTGAGTATTAATAAAGGATGTTGTGCAATTTATTAGTCACTCCAAAGTAAATGTTGCCTTGGCTTTTGTATTGCTCAAAATATTATATTATCTATCTTGATAATGTCTCACCGTGACTGTTAAGTATTAAACGCAGTCAATAACTTACACAATATGTTGAGCTAACCCTAAATAAATCACTTTAGAAACCGCGTTACTTTAAACGTAAATTAAAAACAAACAAAAAGTGACGTCAAATCACATTCCTTTCTAGATTCACTGAAAGCACGTACAAAGGAGTTGGCTTTAACATTTTGCATTAACATTTAGCTTTAACTCAATCGAAATACAACTGCACTCGAAGCACTCATCAAATTGAATATAACATAGCATATAATCACGCCTATGTTCCCTAACGGAGTAGGCAGAGCATACAAAACCTTATACAGTCAAAACCATGGCTATTTAACGTTTGTAGATTAATTTCAGGTGAAAAACAGATGAAACAGGTATAACAGTGACAGGTTTCCCTGTCACCTAAAGTTTAACTAACCCTATTTCCTTAGCAGCTTATTCCACGGAAGAAATAGAGAGATGCTATTGTATTCCGTCAAGACACAGAAAATTTAAGTACCCTATTAATATGGAACTTTATTAATGTTATGTCAAAACTAAACTTTTCTAACCATGCACGTAGGAAAACCGTACACTACATCCATCCATATACTTTTGAAAAAAGTACTCAAGAATTACCTGCCTGTCGAGAGCGTTGACATCACCCGTCATTAGCGCATTGTGTTATTCAATTGCAAAATCTCAGATAGGTATTTCACAAGGCCGCATTTGTATTTTTTATACTTGCCCTTTTAATCGAGACCTTTTCGATAAAGTATTTTTAAACAAACAGGTACGCGCTGATAAATATTCATATTTTTAACATTTAATCTGTATGTTACTTTTTGTAAGTGCTGCTTGCGACTGTGTGCTTAACACATTCGCGAGTGGTTGGAAATAAATGAAGTCACGGAATATTACAGTTTATAATCATCTCGGAATGAATCATACTAATACAGTTTATTATTTGGACACGCCAATGCCTGCTAGATAAGTTTCTAGAAAAATGTGAATTTAAATATGTATTTTGTGTATTTTATTACAACTGCAATGTAAAAAACTTCTGCCAAGTTTTTGCGGCGCTTTCTTGGCAATGACAAACTTTTCAAAAGCAAATGGTTCAGTAAAAAAAAATTAAAGAACTCGTCCCATGTTTCCCCGCATTATTTCCTGAAAGAATACCTATCTATTTATTTTGGAAGCACAAGTTAATAAATACCTACATACATTAACAGCTCGTTTGTATTTTCAAATAGAGTAGGCAGAACACACGAAACTCTAAAAAGATAAAACCGTGACTATTTTACCTAACGAAGCCACTTTTACCTTAATTTTTTAGGTCAAGTAAGATAGAGTATACCTAATAGCGACAGGCTGCAAAATGAGTTTAATACCTAAATTACATTGACATTTGTCACTGAATCGAATAAGTGTTATTACTAAACTATTGATGGGAAAAACCGTATCCCGTTTAAAACTAGCAGTTCTCATGAACATTCAATAACAAATTGTAAGTGTTCTTTAATTGGTAATAAAATATAACACGCCTATTAAAGTATTACACCAAGCTAGCAAATTACATATAAATATTTCTCATTACTTCGAGACATGCATGAGTGGACTTTTTCTCACATTACAATAACTTAATTGTGTTCGTTATTCCTGTTTTGAATGAAGCGAGATAATGCCTGGCTTACACATGCACAAAAAGCGGCTAACTGTGCATTCTGGTATTCCGTATTAGTTTCAATACTTTTTTTGTTTAATAATGAATTTATTTCTCTCACAGCAATATTGAATTCACTTACCGAGAAAAACTGGTACTGTTAAGTAACGTTAGTACCTAAGTATTAATGTTATTTGGAGTTATCTTGAACTTGAATTTATTTTATACAAATAATTTTAGCGTCCTAAAGAATCTAGATACAGCATTATTTTAAAGTCTTTCTCCTTTTTTACAAAGTCATTGTAAGCTATTAAAATTATTTGGTATTTTTTATTTTAGATTTAGAGGTTTTATTTCTTATTTTATTTTATATTTTACCAGTAAATGTGAAAGGTCAGTCTATCAACTTTTCCTGCATCTTTTCCTGCAACCGCAAAACCGATTTCGTCCAAAATTGGTATGGATTATAGCTTGAATGGCGCGAACGCGAAAGGACATGAGACATGAGCTACTTATTATCTCAGAAAAATACAGTTTTTGAATAAGAATCAAATTAAGTTGAGCTCGCGCTAATATACTCTCCCATATTACTGACCACTTGCTTTTATAATATAATTATTATATCTGGGGTGCATAGCGATTAGCGAATTATTCACCGATTTCTACGCAGACGGAGCCGCGGGTAACAGCTAGTATTTTTACAAGTCCTTGCAAAATCTAATGTGAACATTTGTTTAGTATCTAGCTTACACATGTATAAAGCACATTTGTATGTATAAAAGCACTAACAGGTCACGATGGGTGAGATCTTAAACTCCAAACGAAGCGAAGCGGCGCGGCGCGGTGGCGTGATGGTATAAACGAAACGCTTATTTCCCGGCCGGTGCTTTGTGCGCCCTCTTACGTATAATTTCGAATGTTACAACTCGATTCCGCTGTTAGTGCGTTATAGGAGCTTAAAGCGTGATTTATCCGAGTGTCTCACTACTTACATCAACTACCTAACATCTCCAACGCGACCAATATCACTCCCTATACCTACCTAATTAAAGATTTTTTCTGGCCCATTTAGGAAATTCTTCACATATAATAACGTCATTCACTATGATACAGGATCCTAGATGAAGGGCTACAAATTAGTCCTTAACATGTCGAGCTAAAGTCTATTTAATGAACGTGAGTTATCCGTTAAATTTTCAACATGAGTGAGTCTCACGGTAGTTTAACGTTCAATGTCATAGTGACTTCTCCTTTACCTGCCAAGGAAAGTCACTAGGTAGAGCACACGAAACGCTACATAGACAAAACCATGACTATGTCACGTTTCGTAGCCACATTTAGCACAATTTTAGGTTTAAAGTAGATTAACAAGATATAATACTCAGCGGCAGACTGCTAACCTGTAGCCTAACGCATACTTAAGTATTTAGTATTTCCGTATGGTGTCGAATTTACAATAACAACTCTCCGTTTCACTCCAACACTATAAAAAGTTAAATTCTTCAACTACAGGAATTTATTAATCTTGTACCTAGGTAGAAGGACAGATGGAAGAAAGAAGAGGCAGAGGAACACCAAGATACATTGACCAGATATAAGAGAAAATAGCCCTGTCATATCAAGAAGAAAAAAACAGCTGACCAAAGACCATGCAAAATAGTCCACCTGGCTTTTAAGTTTAAAAAGTACCTATCATAAGTCAATTAGATGAAAATCTGATCATGCTCGAATCTGAGCCAAGATAACGGCAGATCACATGTCTGACTAAACTTATGACTAATTCGGTAAATTTCCTGCATTAAAAACTAGTGCAACAGTAACGAACAAGAATCTCAATGGCTCCGACTGTATTACCATAATTACATGTAAATTAAAAGTGTATTGTCTAATTGGTGTAATTTCGAGTATTTAAATTGTTATTAATTTTGCTAATGTTCTTAGCAAGCAAATTTAGAAAATTATTCCACATTAAAAAGTGTATTTATTTACCTGCTTGGACTGACAAAAAAATTCAAGAGTTGAGAATAGCTAAATATGCATTTGGTCAAAGAAGACATCATTATATTTACAGTAAAAGAACTAAAAACCTGATTTCTTACATTGTCTTAAATCTTGATTAAGTAATACTCTAATCTTTATTTAAGGTACTTATGACACTGATGCAAGTAGAAGTATAGCTGCTCTACAACTCTATAGTAAAAATGTGCAATCAAAATTTTAATACTTAAATACTTGAAAGTTAATTGAGTCCTAATTAATTTTTACTTGTGTACTTTACTATTTCTGTCCACAAGAAAACTTCACTTGTTTTATAATTTCAAAACTAACATTAAACCCATATTGACCTTTAACAAAACGAAACAACTGACTATTGTGTTGTTGCACTATTAAAAAACAACAGTAGTTATAATTAACATTATTCCTTCATGAACATATGCTACTTCTGACCCCCGATCCATAAATAATGTGGCATCTCCGTCCAATAAGCAGTGACAGTGCCTGTCTAATTACTAAAGAGGAGTGACATTTTATTCAGAATAATTAACATATAATTTAATCAGTTAAGTAATTTCCCTAAGAACAAAACATACATAAACATCACACCTGTATTCCCAGATGGGGCACATTAAATATATCCTCAAAACCATTTCTATTTCACATTCTTATTATAGTTTTAACATAACTTTTGGTTTAAACACAGATGAGAGGTATAACAGTGACAGGTTGCTAGCCTGTCACCTAAAGATGTCACCTCCATGTAGAAATAGGGAGGTGTTTTTTCTAAATCTAGTTTAAGTTTCCGTTAGGGTAAAAGATATGGTCATAAGTTTAACCCTTTGAGTGCTAGTACCAAAAATATTGGGGCTTTAAGTCTTAAAGTTTTAAAAATATTACAAAAAGCTATCCAAATGTTTGGGACATATCTGACCTCACATACAAAAGGTTAATCTCTAAATACAATCTAAGCCAGTGGTACTCAGACAAGCAATTCAAAATTTATATTTTCTAGTTATTACTTTGACTAACAAAATAAATTCAAATGATGAATGCAATGACATAATCATAGAAATGTGAGAGTAAGTTTGTTCCTGATTGTTACCTGTTATTGTTATCTTTTATAACAAAACTGGAAATTATCTCAATTTCATTCAACTTAGAAACAGTATGTTGAGTAATGTACAACAAGATAATTTTGTTCAAAATTATTAAGTAAAGAACAATACTAAATTTCCACAAAATTATAGTCAGCTAATTTTATTACTTAATTAACCATTGCCCATTTTTGCTTGCTTGGGATGTGGTTATCCCTATCCTAGGGAAACTATGCAACTTTCCAGGTTAAAAAGAGTCCATCATCTGTACTAAAGTTTGGTTCAGTGGTTGAAGCATAAAAAAGTAACAGTCAGACAGACAGACAAAATGAGTTACTTTTTCATTTCTATTATTAGTATTAAAAATAAATTTTCTGACAAAATATGTCAAATATGTAAAAACCCCAATAACAATGAATTAACATCATGATTAAAACCATTAATGATTAAACAGTAAATTTTCACTTTCAAGACTTATTTGATGCTGCCAGCTAGTCATAAAAATTACAATAGGTAGTAATACATTTTTCCTTATACATTGTACCTAATTGATAAATAAGTACTTACTATCAAAACTAAGAATTATTAAATTTATTTTTTAATTTGAAAACAATTAAAGTGTTTTTGTTACTATCTTACTATTTCATCCAAATATCAATACTACAGATCAAATTGTAAACTTAACATGTGAAATAAGGTGCTATTTTTTATCACATAAAAAGGCAGTTCCTACTTAAAATGGATATCTGACATATCAAAAAAATTCGGCAAGACCTAGCCTAGTAAACATCTGAAATTTTTAACTTAAAATCTTTAGAGTAGGGTGAGAAGATAAGGAACTTACCTGTTTCAATCGTTCAACATCAGTACGGGCTTGCGGGAACGCCTGTGTCTGAGATTGAGACACTTGCGTCTGTGTATATGTTGGGTATTCCAAGTTGACATTCAACAATTGCGCAGCATTATCCCGTGCTTCATACGCGAGCCCTCTGATTTCTAGCTCTGATGCTGTATGCATGAGTGACTGCAAGTCCAATTCCTGGACATCCACAGAACCCTTGTACATGAATTCCACCAGTAGATTGATCTCCGAGAATGGTATCCCTTTGAGAATAACGATGGGATGCTGACATGGATTGTCCCTATTAAAAAAAAAACTTATATTAAGAAAGGATCTAAGCATGTAAGTATGCTACAATACTAAAGAATAACATGTGCATTAAGGAAAAACTATTCATTAAAATAGTTGTTTTTCTCAGAAGCCAATTCATGTTTTATATGTATTATCACCACATTACTTGGCACAATAATTATTTAATTTCTTATCTTAGATAAAAGTCACATTTACATGCATAAAGATATTTAGCTGAACATTTATGTAACAAAAATGCTCAACACATTTTCTAAAAATAAATATGATGTAAAAATAAATGAACTAAGCATCTTGGAAGATTAGAATGAGTTCACAAAATTATATTTAATTGGCATGTTACTGGCAAAAGCCACTGTTCACTGGAAAAAATAATGATGTCATTGTGAACAAATGGAGCAGATTTAAATTAGCTGAGAGGAAGACGATATTTTTTGTTCATAAACTTTAAATATGGAATGTTAGTGTTGTTACCTGAAGATTTGTTCAAAGTAGGGACTGCACGCTGAGAGCACGAGCTTGTGCGCCTTGAGGGTGCCATCCCGGCAAGACAGCGTCACGTCCGCCAGCGCCGACGACGAGTAGATGGTCGTGAACAGCTGACTCAGGTTCTGGAGGTGGTTGTTCCACTTCAAGTGGAACGTCTTGTCGCTCACCAGCCCCTGCATCTGGACACCACAAGCACTCCGGTAACGACACCGATAATTCACCACACGCACGATTTATTTCACCGACGAAAGATGAATAATCGACAGAAAACCGACTCTGCTGCGACCGCTACATAAAATTATAATTATTACAACTTATTTTTAGAACGATGCCCGTAAAAAACACTATACGTACGCGGTATGACAGTGTAATATACTGTAGGTACGCGCCGCCGAGAGAATTTATAGCTATATAAAATATCTTTTATATTTTATTCCACATGTACGTATTTTTTGACACAAATCAACACGTTACCGGTATCTTACCTCGAATTCGCACTTCCGACTTCCCGATTTTTCACAAATAACACCGACACATTTCACAAAATTAAATAAAATTATGTTACACAGAAAGCCGTGTCGTAAAATAACAGAGTGGGGCACGCCGCGGCCCCCTCCTTGCCCCGGCCCCCTCGCACACAATCAATATACGGAATATGAGAGCGCGGCGCGCCCCCTCGCCCCCCGCATGCTTTATTATACCGTAATTAATATACACAACTTTAATTTTGTAGACTACACGCACACATTCTAAGACTGAATATTATACACACTTTGTAATATTATAGTAAGTCGTAAATTCTTGTTTTAAGAAGTAATTATGCACTGGTATGTCTTTTTCAACAAAAAAGTTTAAATGAATTTTAAAAATCACGCTGCATTGAAAGAATGCGCTGCGACATTTGACATTTAGTAAAGGTAGTTATTTTTATCAAAAAACATATTTCCAGATTTAAGATTTTTTTTTCTAATTTTACTCATTTGTGTACATTTCAACCCAACTTGGGCCCCTTCCTTAAATTACATCGTTAGTGGGA
Source organism: Adoxophyes honmai (assembly GCA_005406045.1). NCBI lineage: Eukaryota > Metazoa > Arthropoda > Insecta > Lepidoptera > Tortricidae > Adoxophyes > Adoxophyes honmai. The sequence goes on from BHDV01011122.1 coordinate 107,328, forward strand.
AGTATGTGTGTAAAAAAAGTACTTCAATCTCTTTCCACGGCGCACACACATACAAAGACCTGAGAATAGGCGGATTGTTATTCTTCTTTTTATTAGATTCCGCCCGTTCGTTTATATTATGGATCCATTCGAATGGGCAATGTTTTATTACTGTGTAAGATGTATAACTATGTAGTCAGTCCAGAGTTATATTATATTATTTATAACTCTCGAGTTGAAAGAGAAGGGCGCATGAGCGGTTGCATGAATATTAAATTATTTATATTACAAATATACGTAGCTATTTGCCTTGGTGTTTGTACTTAGGAGATGCGGGGGAGGAGAATTTAAGGCGATACAAAGGAATGCTAATTGCTGTGATGCACTAAACTTCGTATGCAGTTTTACCCGTTATTGAAACTTTTGTACTAGGTATTAATACAAAAACATGCCATAAGTTGTTAATCCTGTTATGTTTTCATGTAAATAGTAATTTCTAAAATAATCATGATATTTATGAAACCCTCTACTTTTTTTTCGCCCTTTGAAAAATTTCAATTAAATAATAAAAAGTTTACATCACGGTTTGAAAAGCAAGCCCCACACACAACTAAAAATCATGAATCTCAAAAAGTAAAGCTACACACATAGAAGTTCCCATAATTACACGAATAGGGTATCGTACTTGTACTAACTACAAAGTAAGTATAGCATGCTTTACTTTTTGTACTTCCTTTGACAGTGTGAGTTCGTGCGTACATACAAAGAAAGAACTATCATCTTCATCTTACTTGCTTACTGCTAGTTTTTATAGTCTGAAGTGCGGTGAAGTTCAACAACACCACTTATATTCCTTTTTACTAAAGTTCAAATAAAAATTAGCTTTTTCATTAAAATAATGTCTCAATATTATTTAGTCCCTTTCTGGCTGACAATTAAATTAAATCGAAACATAATCGAATCGATTTTTATTTTTAAACCATAGATACGCAGTCACTCTTCAGCTCAGCTTGACGTTGTCTCGCTGACAGTGACAGCTGTCAATAACAGTCAATAAGATGTTTAGTCTGTGGACTAGACCAGTATCCAATCCAGACAATCCAATCCAATCCAGTACTAGAGTTGTGCCTGCTCGGTCTTCAAAAAGAGCGCTCCGATCTAGTTCAATCGGTAAAAGGAACTAGTTCGCTCTTTTGGCTCCTTGCTCCTTTCCTTGCTCCTTGCTCCTTTCCTTAGTTCAGAGCCAGAGCGTAATTTTGAGAGCTGGGAAGGAGTAACTCTTTTCGTCCTAGGTCCGAAATGAAGGACGCGGAACTAAATAGTTTGATATGAAAATACTACTAAACGTAACAATGTATTTAATTATGCATTTTAAACGAACTATTAAAATAAATTGCACATTTCAAGAATGCTTATTTTTGGCAAATATTTGAATAAGTTATGCGTCTCACTCGCACTCGGGCAGCACACGCCTTGAAAGAGTCTCGCCTTGTCTCGTTCACACAGAGCGGCGCGCTCCCGCTCCGTGCTCGCGCTACATTACGATTCAGGAAAGGAGCGCGGGAGCGAGATCGAGATCGACTTATATCGTTTGTGAGGAACTAGTTCAATTCGCTCTGTGGCAGGATTCGCTCTTTTTAGCTCTTTGCTCCTGACCGACACAAGCCTATCCAGTACCAGTTTGATCCTCGCTGTGAGAGCACGATAGATGTTGTATTGAAATATAAGTATAATTTGGTCATACGGAACACAAATAGTTTACTTTAACATATAGTTATAGCCGTAGTAATCGACTAATAAGCTTAAATTTAAATCGTAAGCTGTTAGTGGGCCATTTGCGTCGTCATGGAAAGAACCTCCAATTTACAAGTTTCAAGTCCTAATGTAAAATATACGGACGATTTTATTTTCGCTGACTACGAATATGAGGAGACTTTAGTTACGAAGAAAGGCGACGATTTGGTGGTAAGTATTTTTTTGCTGTGCTCTTCCTGTTAGACGCCGGCTTCGCCGGCAATGTTTGCTTTATTGATCGGAATATTTTCCTGGAAAACTAGCAAGGTTGTGTCCTTGACCATCAGAATGCGTGGCGCGATCGTTTCGTACTTACCGCCTGTTAATTAACGTACGTCGATGCACATTAATGCAATGGAAATAATTGACTGACAGCCGTAATTAATCGACAAGCACAGAGTATGTTTACGTTGCTATCATCTGTCAAGGCTTGAAAGCTTAATACGACCTGTTTTCATGTATTAGACCAGTCTAGGTTTTTTTTTCAGTCTTCTGTAGTGGTCCACTGCTGGGAAAAATCCTCAAATGTCCACCAATCCACAGATCGGACCCACATCTAGTTAATTTGTATCAAGTGTGCATCACATTTAGGCCTTTTGCTACAAAAATCCTATTTGCATTAACATTTTTTTTTCTAATTAGAAAATATCTACAATTTGAATTTGTTCCCAGGCTAAACCGTTTAAGACATCACTATGTCTGCGCACATTTCGCAAGGTGGGCAGGGTCGGCATTATGCTGGTGGGTTGGGGCGGCAACAACGGTTCCACCTTCACGGCTGCGGTGTTGGCTAACAAACACCAGCTGTCATGGAATACGAAGAACGGTACAATGCAGTCCAACTGGTGAGTCTGTTAAAAAATATACAGTCAAGCTGAATGAAAGTCAAGAAGCATATGGAAATATTCATTAGCAATTGTTTGTGACAGTGAAATGGGATGTCAGTTGAGTAAGTTCGACATCCCATTGTATGGTTCACAATATGATGTATTTTTATTATTCTCACAATAAAGCTCTATTTTCTGTGCTAGTTATTGTTTGGCTTTGTGGATGCATTGGATAAAAAAATACATAAAAAATGTGCAATAATGAATATGTTTTCTCTTTACATAGGTGGGGTTCTATAACACAGGCATCCACAGTTCGATTGGGGATGGATGAGAACGGGCAAGACGTAAATGTGCCTATGTCACAGTTGTTGCCAATGGTCAACCCGGATGACATAGGTAAGACAGTTTTTTCATACATTAGTATTACACAACCAAGTTACAAACATAGGTAAGTGGTTCAACAATCCCTGTTCGCGATGGTACATACCTATGTATTTCCAAAATAGGGCAGGTAGAGTACACAAAACGTTACATACACAAAAATAAAGTTTTTGCCATTTTTAGCTAGAGTATTGCTGAGGAAACCTCATTTTAAACCATTTTGTTGTATTTGCTAAAATAAAACCACATGTTCAGTTTTCCTGTAAACACCTATTTATGAATCCATACTAATATTATAAATGCGAAAGTAACTCTGTCTGTCTGTCTGTCTGTCTGTCTGTCTGTCTGTTACTCTTTCACGCCTAAACGGCTGAACGGATTTTGATGAAATTTGGTATGGTGATAGATGATAACCTAGAAATGGACATAGGCTATAAATAATCACGCTATCGTTCTTAGGGGGTAGGCAGTAGGCAGATAACTAAATTGAGTTAGTGATTTTTAGTCGTTTTGTTGGGACTTTTGCTCTTTCACGCCTAAACGGCTGAACGGATTTTGATGAAATTTGGTATGGCGATAGATGATAACCTAGAAATGGACATAGGCTATAAATAATCACGCCATCGTTCTTAGGGGGTAGGCAGTAGGCAGATAACAAAATTGATTCAGTGATTTTTAGTCGTTTTGTTGGGACTTTTGCTCTTTCACGTCTAAACGGCTGAACGGATTTTGATGAAATTTAGTGTGGTGATAGATGAAAAACTAGAAATGGTCATAGGCTATAAATAATCACGCCATCGTTCTTAGGGGGTAGGCAGTAGGCAGATAACCAAATTGAGTTAAAAAGTTGTTTTTTAGTCGTTTTTGATGGGACTTTTGCTCTTTCACGTCTAAACGGCTAAACGGATTTTGATGAAATTTAGTAAGGTAATAGATGGTTACCTAAAAACGGATATAAGATCAAAATGATGACGTCATCGTACTTACTTTCTACATTATTATACTACTTACATTGAGTTAGTACATCCTACGCAGACGATGTTGCGGATGTCACACTGTCTAACATCGGGGGTTGGCAGGTAGGTAGTTAGTAGTATTTTAAACCGATTTACATTATTTACTTTTTATATTTACTAAGAAAACATTCAGAGCTATCCATTATGTGCTCAGGTTGCTTTTGAACAAATTTTAATGTGAAGTTGACGACCGGAACACGATAGTGGGACATTGTTGCAGGGGGACTTACAGCAGGGAGAAAACAAAAAAACTTATGCTGACTAAGTCGCGGGTAAAAGCTATCTACTATCTTCTACTATATGTATAAAAATAAGTCGGGTTTTCTTTCCTGACGCTATAACTCCAGAACGCACGAACCGACTTCTACGCTTTTGCATTCGTTGGAAAGGTCTCGGGCTCTGTGAAGTTTATACCGCAATATAACCGAATTCCACGCGGGCGAAGCCGCGGGCGGAAAGCTAGTGACTTTATAATTCCAATTACAGTTTCCTATTTCCTTAAACTGTGATAACTCCTTTTATTAAAAACCGGCCAAGTGCGAGCCCGACTCGCGCACGAAGGGTGCCGTACCAAATACAGCAAAAATAAACACATTTTTTCTATGGGAGCCCCCCTTAATTGTTATTATTATTTTGATTTTAGTATTTGTTGTTATAGCGACAACAGAAATACATCATCTGTGAAAATTTCAACTCTGTAGCTGTCACGTTTCGTGAGATACGGCCTGGTGACAGATAGACAAACAGACAGATAGACAGACAGACAGACAGACAGACAGACAGTGAAGTCTCAGTAATAGGGTCCCGGTTTTACCCTTTGGGTATGGTTCCCTAAAAAGTAGCTAAAAACGGGCGTTGCGAGTATTCTAGTCATTTGATTTGTTGGGTGCCACTTTAGCACGAGTCGTTTCGCGCGCGGAATACACTACCTGTCACTTTCTGACGTTTTTAGTTAGACAGTGACAGGTATAGTCTTTCTTGCGACCTTGCGAGCAACTCTATTCGCGACATATCATGCCATAATGACGATTGTTATTCTTATAAAAAAAAAATGACTGACTGCTGAATATGTTGTTCTTGAAATGAGCTCAAAGCTATGACAGGTTTACGCTACATTTGTACGATTCCTTGGTAAACATACATACATACGTAATACGTAAATCACGTTTGTATTCCCAAATGGGGTACGCAGAGTACACGAATCGCTACATAGACATAAACGTTACCATTTCATGGTCCATAGCCGTTAAAGTACTATGGTGACAGGTTGCTAGCCTGTTTCCTAAAATATACCTTAACCAATTTCCTCAGTCACCTCTTACGGCATCCACGGAAGATATGGAGAGGTGTTATTCTAAACCTACACGTGGGTATTTTTTATACGGGCTGTTTAAGAATTTAGAAGTTATAGTAGCCCTGGAGAAACGGGCTGCACACTGACCCGACTGTGACCCACTTTTAGAATAATGGCGTATTATCTATTTCCTTAAGTAGGTATACGCGTCTGTGCCGTAACTAGGCTTTTAGGTGCAGCGTAGACGACAGACTTTGTGCGATCGACTCTGCGGCGCACGAAAAATCTGCGTGGATTGTATGCATTGTGCGCCGGACTCTTTGCGCGTCGTGTGCGTTACTGCGTATAGTTTCCATTTTCACGGACTAAAAAGTCCGTCGCGGATAGTTTGTCGTCTGCGCTGCGCAGGGCCTTATGCACCCGGTGCGAGCTTTCAAAACTGCGCCCTTGAAGATACTGGTCTGGTCATTTCTGCGCCCCTCCAGGGCCTGTGCCCTGTGACGGGGCACCGCGGGGACCGCCCTGGTTGCGGCACTGATACGCGTTTTTTAAGGATATGCCTAAGGAAGTAGCTTAAAGCAGATTATGCAGTATGCTTGCTTTTTGTATTGTATAGTGACAATTGGGTTGGGTACACTATAAGTTGCCAAATATCAATTAGGTAAAATACATATAGCATGAACATTATAAATGACTAGACCAGTATCTCAAGGGCGCAGTTTTGAAAGCTCGCACCGGGCGCATAAACGCGTAACTAGCACTATGTAGCGACCCGGTATTTTATAATGCCCGGTACCGGGTCTCGACCCGGCAAATGGGAAACCTAAAGACAATTCCCAATTCGACAACTTGTGTGGTGTCGGGTTACAAGAACACCTCTCCATTTCTTCCGTGGATGTCGTAAGAGGCGACTAAGGAAAATAGATTTAGGTATGCTTTAGGCGACAGGCTAGCAACCTTGTCACTATTATACTTCTTCCACCTGTTATCAAATCTAAAACCATGCTAGAAGTGGTTGCGAAGCGTAAAATAGTCTTGGTTTTGTCTATGTCACGTTTCGTATGCTCTGCCTACCCCGTTTGGGAACTTTTCAATCAATCAATCATCCAGCCTATATACGCCCCACTGCAGGGCACAGGCTCATTCTCATTATGAACATTGGGAACATTTTGTATGTATGTAATTCTAAATTCAAACTTTGTTGTAGCCATCGATGGTTGGGACATCAGCCCGTTGAACTTGGCCGAGTCGATGGTGCGCGCCAAGGTCATAGACTACGACCTGCAGCAGAAGCTGCGAAAGGAAATGGCGGCCATGAAGCCCAGGCCTGCCATCTACGACCCCGACTTCATTGCTGCTAACCAGGTAAGTTTTTACAGGTGAAACAATTGATTGTTGTCGCTAGGGTTTCTGATTTCTCGACCTATTTTTTTTCTCGGGGCTCGAGATTTCTCGACTAAAAATTCCCGGGAATTCCCGGGAACTCGAGAAATTTAATAATCGTGAATACAAGGCAAAAAAAGCACTCCAGTATCATTAAAATTCCTCGGAAATAATCTGTTAAACAGTTCTTATTCACTAGCTGTGCCTGCGACTCCGTCCGCGTGGAATAGTGACTAATTTTCCCCGTTTTAACCACATTTTTAATGTTTCTTTGGTCCTATTGGTCGCAGCGTGATGTTATAATAGTACAAAGCGTTCCTCAAAAAATGGTCTATCCAACACAAAAAGATTTTTTTCAATTCGAACCAGTAGTTCCTTAGATTAGTGCGTTCAAATAAACAAACTATCAAACAAACAAACTCTTCTGTTTTATAACGTTAGTATAGATTAGCGTCGTTTTGCTGCAATTTTGTATGATTTTTTCGTTTCGTTGGTATTCTGATGGTATATGTAATATATGTACTATTGGACACCTAAATAAAATATTAGGTTGGCAATTAGCCTGTCATTGATTTTGTTAACAAAATGTTCCAAGAATCTTGTGGATAAATCGTTTTCCATTGACTCTAGTTTTTTATCAATACGTTTACAATTGCCTCGGATGTCAGTATGGTTGCGTCTTTTCTCGATAATGCCTCAACAGATAACTTAACTGGATGTAAGATGCTAAGTAATGATTCTAAAATGCCGATATTAGTTAACGTCATTCCACATTGAGTACATAATTATTTAAATCAATCAGTGACTTCTTGATGGCGTTTTTCAAGTTGAGGAATCATTCAACAATATAATCGCCAGAGTTCCATCTGGTGCGAACATCTAACAACAAAGCCAATTCGTGGCCAAACTCTTCTTTGATATGTTTCTGCAGCGTGATATTCTTAGGTGGAAAACGAACTGTAAACGAAACTCGATGAATTCGCTACGGAGTAGGGACGAATGGCGCGAGTGGAGCGGGCGGGGGAAGGATCGGCCAAATCCAAGCATAGGTACTAGCATGAAGAAGAACGCGTTACAAATGCGTGATTATTTAGATGCGCGATTTCTCGAATTCTCGACTTCTCGACGCCGTTTTTCTCGTCTCGAGTAAGGCCGGATTTCCCGGGAATTCCCGCTTCGAGAAATCTCGAGCAGAAACCCTAGTTGTCGCAATAAAGGTTATAAAAGTATGCAAAAATCGAAATTTTGAAACAATTTTTTTTAACAATTTTTTTTACTCTTAAAAAAATAATTTCTGTCAAGTTTCTGCAGCGTATTTGTGGGAAAAACTATAAAACAGAGATCTCTCTCCAGGCAGATGTTATGCCTGGGGACCGAAGTCCTTAGAGAGAAAGTTGGAAGTTGTATTTATGCGACCGATCATTGAAGCGCGAAGCAGAACACTTTGACGGTTAAATATGACGTTTGTGGAAGGATTTCTACTACTGGACGATATGCGCTGGTAGACTCAAAAATGACGTGTAAAAGTGCAAGAAGGCTCCTGCCTAAATAAAGTTCTGAATTTTGAATTTTTCCTGAATCTAAACCTACATCCTTGATCGCTTCTTATAACATCCACGGAAGAAATGGAAAGGTTCTACACCCGACACCACACGGTTAACCAAATTCCGTATAACCAAATCACGCCACTTGCTTTGCGCGAGGGAAGCGTTTTTCAATGGGTCAGCCGATTCGTTCGTTTATAAAACACGCGTCAGGTGACGGCGTCGGGTGTCGCGAAAATATCATTTGCAGTACGTTTCCTGTTTTAATTCAGTTTTCCCACTCTGGTTACTGTTTTGTTCTCAATCGGTGTTTGTCGCACTTACCAAAATAACATACATACCTATATGTCATGCATACACTAGCGCCCGCCCGCGACGTCGTCCGCGTAGATTTTGTTTTTTTTTTTCAAGGCAATTTGCGATTTGTTTAGTTTTGGCTGAAAGAGTAACACACATCCAAACATCCACACTCACAAATTTTCACATTTATAATATTAGTAGGATAGTAGGATTAGTAGGAGGTAGGATAGTAGTAAGTTATGGTTCACTATTTTTTGGCTATAGACTGGCTTAGGGTAGGTACAAATGGGATATGTACTATATAAATATACTCGTATACTGTTGCGGGTTTTTTTCGTAGGACCGTTTAAGTTAAACATTTCACTCATATTCACAAATTTTCACATTTATAATATTAGTGGGATACAATCACGCCTGTGTTCCCAAATGGGGTAGGTAGAGCACACGAAACGTTAGACTCATAGTCAACACCAATTCGGCAATACAGGTGTGATGTAAAGACAAGGATCCACTAGGGGACAAATGTTCCACGACACGTGTCCCCAGCAACGTCGGGTGAAGTAGCGCGACGTTGCCGGACTTCGCTCGACATGTGTATATACGATACGCTGATATAAGTCGCGCGATGTCGCCAGACATGTCAGGCGAAATCGGTCGGCTTCGCTTGACGTGTCGCCGACACAATGTCGTGGGACACCCCTAGTGTATCCTTGGCTTAAAGATGTGCGACTGACTGTGCTTCGAATGACACGTGGTCGATTTATCTTTACGGTGTTTTTTAAATCCATTTTATTTGTTGAGTCATCGAGGCAAGGCCACTTTTTTCAGTCAACATGAAAGAGTCACGTAAAGACATATCTAATCTGAAAATAAACTTGTCAATAATTATGCACATGTCTCCTTGGTGTTTGTCCAGGCTGTTTGCGCAAACATGTTTGCGAATCCATGAAGGGCGCGATTATGCGGTTTGTCAGATAGAATCCTTCCACGCGTGTTTATTTGCTTATCTTTCGGATATAAATAGTCGTAAACATTTACTTCTGTATAAAAAAAAACACACGTGTAAAATTTGTACATATGCTGAAAATTGTATGGAATTTTGATAAAATTTCCCGTGTATCTTACGAACCGTGCTAGCTAGACGGGTAGGCACTTGAAATATGTGATTTTTTTTGCAGTTTTTGGTACGGTACCCTTCATTTACTAAATGAAAAAGCATTTTTGTATTTTATTCTGCCTTTTTTGTATACAGGCGGATCGAGCGACCAACCTCATTCGCGGGACAAAATATGAACAGTACCTGCAAATCCGTGCGGATATCAAGGACTTCAAGGATAGGCAGAAACTGGACAAAGTCATCGTCCTGTGGACGGCTAACACTGAGAGGTGAGTCCCTTTTTAGGGTTCCGTAGCCAAATGGGAAAAGGGAACCCTTATCCTTATAGATTCGTCGTGTCATATATCTGCCATATCTGGATCCCTAACGTTTTTAGGGTTCCGTACCCAAAGGGTAAAAACGGGACCCTATTACTGAGACTTCGCTGTCTGTCTGTCCGTCCGTCTGTCTGTCTGTCTGTCCGTCTGTCACCAGGCTGTATCTCACGAACCGTAAGAGCTAGAGAGTTGAAATTTTCACAGATGATGTATTTCTGTTGCCGCTATAACAACAAATACTAAAATTAAAATAATAATAATAATTAAGGGGGGCTCCCATAGGAATAATGTGGTTTTTTTTTTTGCTGTTTTGGGTCTATTTAAATAACTGTAACAGGTAAATACTTGAAATGCTCACAAAATGTTTCATTAAATATCTACTTTAAAAATAAATCATTACATTAAAATAAAATTGGTATTTAAGGGGGGCTCCCATAGAAAAAACGTGTTTTTTTTTTTTGCAGTTTTGGGTCTATTTAAATAATTGTAACAGCTAAATACTTGAAATGCTCACATAATATTTAATTAAATATTTACTTTAAAAATAAATAATAAAATTAAAATAAAATTAATATTTAAGGGGGGCTCCCATACAAAAATTCTGATTTTTTGGAGTTTTTGGTACGGAACCCTTCGTGCGCGAGTCCGGCTCGCACTTGGCCGGTTTATTTTTACCTATTTTTGTACGTTTTATGCCATAATGATCATTCGTCCTTACATTCATATGCCACATCTTTAGTTTTCTTTTCCTAAATATTTTATTTCATATTATTACGATTGTTTTGACGCTCCGCTTTGTACCTATGGTCATAAAACAAACCAAATCCAACCTAACATATTTGATTTCCAACTATTTTTAATTATAGAAAATTATTGTTATTGTTATTGCAATTGATCGTTAAAGCTAATGCCCATTAGGCCAAAACAGTTCGGGCAAATGATTTTTTGGACAAACAATGTTAGGGATCTCGAGGTCAGACCCAAATTGTACTGTAAAGCGTCGGGAACAACGAAATATGATGGCAACCGTAGTGTATTTCAGTTATTGTGTTACATGAGTGACAGTTTCATATCCATTAATAGGAGTCTTTGTTACTTAGTGGCAACTAACTGTTGCATTCATTGTTGATTCATTGTTGTTGTGTTGTGTCGGCCCATATCTTCCGTGGATGTCGTAAGAGGCGGGTTAAGTAGGTAATAGCTTAATAGGCATACTTTACGCGTTAGGCTAAACGTCATTCACGATATAACTAGATGTAAAGGTAAGTAACATAAGATGAAAAATTAATTTCGCACTACATCTATTCATGCAGTATATTATCTAACACGCCATGGGTGCCATGACGCGAGCGGTCGCGCGTCACATCGTACGATGTTTCTGACGTGTATTGTTCCCCAGACTGCTCTATACGTTTTATAGCTGCGTTCAACATTGTATTTGTGTTCAACTATGTCGGAGTTGCCGTTGAATTTTGTACTATAGATAACCACGCGAGACGTTATGTCGTAAAAGCCTTTATTCTACGTTCCTTAGCCTCTACAGGCAGGTTGCTAGCATGTCGCCTAAAGCACAACTTAACTTAAAAATATTTAATGAAAAAAAAACTTTCTCATACACTTTTTTACTAATTTATATTGACGCTAATGTTTCATTGTAGCCATAGCCATGCTATGAGAAAAAAACTTTGTCATTTCTTTCGGTACACTTAAGTGATTAAGACGGCGCAGATAACGGAGCTTTTTATTAATTGTTTAATTGTTAAAGTAGACTGCAGACTTGTTATCGTAACATTTGCAACCCACACACGAGGCTTTGCGTAAATTTTGATTGATGGAATCAGAATCGTTCGAATATTTCGTGTCAGTTTTTTCTTAACCTATTAAAGCGCCGGGCAAAGGCCTCCGCTTTCATGCCATTCGTCTTCGTCTAGGGCACGATCTGGATAATCTGTACAGATTACTGTTATACAGCTGTTTCTTTCTAACCAGTATTCTAGAATGAGACGCAACTAACGCGTGAGAAAATCCTGAATGCGCTATTCATTCTAATTCTACATGTCTAGGTAGGTAGTTTGTTTATTGGAGAGTTACATGCCTTTCTTGTAAAGTTTATTTATAAATGAATGGTCTTTGATGCGGTATTTACCTATTACAGTAAAGTAAACAGTGCCAGGTAAATATTTTGGAGTAGGAACGATGTCTATTTTCGATCGCATATGCATCCATCGGGAATTATTATATTTTCTCGGTTAAAACGTAGTCTATGGTTCTGGCATCATGAAGAAATAGTTATTTTTTTAATTTCAAGTATTTTGGGTATAGTTGAGGTGTTACTTGCAATTCCGCGATTTTTCTAACACGCTCGTTTTTGTTTTGTGTGTCAATCAACTGTGTCCCTGGTTATCATGGTGACGATGATTCACTGATGATTCTGAACCCAATTATTTTCTGGGATTCAGTCAGATTTATGGCGCATCTCCTGAGCATAAGAGAGGTCCTTTGTTACAATATTTTTCGATGCAACTATCACAACTGTCTCTTGAGTTATGGGACAGAATAACAACACAAGAAAGTTGATAGGCTCTTGGTCTGTAACAACAGATAAACAATAAGTAAATTTGAAATTTAGAATTTGAATATTTTATCAGGATTTTAGAAAATCAACTTGTAATTTGTCATTACACATTTTGTATTGGCGTTTTTAATTAAGTATACCTATCAATGTCAATTTATCATTCATTTTTAATGTAATACTTTTATGAACATTTTTTATTTACGAAAAGTAAGCGAATACTCAGTAGGCTATTAGAATTTCATACATAAATTTGTGTCTCTGCTACCTAAAAATCCGTACCATTTGCCATTACTCATTACGTCGCTATTGCACAAAATAAATCAGACTAGCATTAATTTTGCAGGCACGTGCACAACACAATAGCCGCCATTCCTAAGAGCAACGAACTCTGACCGGACAAAAACCTGAACATGACTCGGCTCGTCTCTACACTCTATTACCAAGACACAGAGCATAGACTCGTGTAACTTTGAGCCGAGATTGCGGTCCTGTCTGTATTTTAATTTTAAATTTGGAATAAGTCTGCAAGTTTTTTTAAAAGCCGCGGCATCTTGACGTTTAGTTTCGACGATGACTAATGGTTGACCGTTGACACGTGTAATGGAGAATTTAATAATAAAAAAACAAGATGCACAATTCCTAATTTGTCGCAGGAGAGAGGTTGAATTATTTGTTTGGCATTACAAAATCACGTGCTTTGCACGTGGTTTTTAAAAGAAGAATGAAAAATCGATCGTTGTATACTATTCGGCATACTACTCTCTTACTAATATCGTGCCAAGTTGTATTGCGTTAAGTTGTGTTCCGCACCAAAAATGAAAATTAAAAACTGAACCCTTATCTACTCGTCATGTCAAGTCTGTCTGTCACGTCAGACATGTTCTTCGACCAGACGTGTTGATTGCTCGAACGAGACCCGTGCCATTGTCAGTTTAAAGTATGTAACTGTACTAATCGGCGTAAACGTTTCAAGAGTCGTTTACAAATATGTATAGGTACTTCAACTAAATCAAGGTTTAATAAAAACAAAATTATGATGGCTACTTCTACTAAAGAAAATTAACTCTACAAAACGTAAGGTTTCATTTAAGGAGACGCGTGGCGTTAGATTTCGACCCGCATTAGATTCAACCTTATGGCGTTATATCGGCAATATAAATAGGTACATAATCTTTGAAAATTTCAATAGTCTAGCTACCACGGTTTGTGAGATACAGCTTGACGACAGACGGACGGACGGACAGCGAAGTTCCAGTAATAGGGTCCCGCTTGCACTCTTTGGGTACGGAACCCTAAAAACGCGTTTTGTATGCATTGTTGAAATGTACCGTTAAAAATAATTAGATCATCTTGATAACTATTTTTTACCAAAAGCAGACTTTCGTCCATTGTTATATGGTAGATATTTAAGTCTCGATTAGCTTATGGCGGTTAAAAGTTACAAAAATGTTAATCTTATCAAAGAATACATCATGTTTTATGCAAATAGGTTTAGTAGATCTTTAGATTGTTATGATAATCACACCTCTTACGTGTTTCGGAATTTACGTGCGAATTCGCATTTGAAATGACGAGATAATCGGTGAAGGAAAAAATGGTATTTGCGCATAACTTTGTGTCTGAAGTTCCCAATCGCACTAGGTATGCGTGGGATCCGCACAGTATATCCTTTCTCGATTAGCGAATACAATACTTTAATCACATTTTAATAATTTGTATCAGGTTCAAAGTATGTATCAATTAGTGTCAGGTTTAGAAACACCTCTTCGTTTCTTCCGTGGTTGTTGTAGGAGGTTCCTTTATTGTGTCAAAATTTCATCCTGTGCAATAAAGTAAAGTAACTCCTCTAATAACCCTTATGAATACCTGAGCTTAGCAACAATTCTTTAAAAATTATAAGAGACGAAACAATGAACTTGATAATGCTGTTGACTTACATTTATATCATAGTAAACACAGCTGTAAGTGATATATACAGCTATTGTAACTGATTCAGAATGTAGATTACATGACATAATAATTTATTTTATTGCGGTTACGCTTTCCATTGCAAGCCGTCTCATTCTGTGAGGACGCCTATGTTTAGTGGAACGGATTGTAGTACGTCTGTACACGGGCGTAGCCAGGATTTAGTTTTGGTTGGGGTTGACGAAAAAAAATCGGCCAAATGCGAATCGGACACAAAAAAATTACGATTGTTGTATAGGAGCCTGAACTTTTAGAGGGGGGTTGAACCCCCAACCCCCCTCCTGGCTACGCCCATGTGTCTGTCTGTTTTTATACCAGACCAGGGGTACATATGTCGCATTATGTCCAGATACATGGCAATGTAAAATTTATTAATTTCGATATCAGAGCCAAAGTGTTCTTCAATTCAATTCAATACTTTAATTTTACATGACTGTGAGGACTTAATGATAGTTTCGTGTGGTGTCGGGTTTAGAATAACACCTCTCCATTTCTGCCGTGGATGTTTAACAGGCGACGTACGTACGTACGTACGTAAAGTGGCTACGAGACGTGAAATAGTCATGGATTTGTCTATGGAACGTTTCGTGTGCTCTGCCTATCCCATTTGGGAATACACACCATCACGCCTGTATTCCCAATGGCGTAGGCAGAGCACACGATACGCGACAAACAAAAGCATGACCATTTCGCTATGTATGCAATGTAGGCTCGAATTTAGAGGTCTGGAGGCCTCGGGGCAACAAAGGAGCGGAAGCCCCCAAGCCCCAAATTATTGTCTAAATAAAATTAAAAAAAAATCTGTCGAGTTTTCCAATTAATCATTTATTGTGAATCCACGTCTACGTGGACAATCTAAGACAATCTACTGTCTTAGTATTTAACAAACACATACTATAAATATAATCGTAAACAAAAATTACAAATTATCAAAGAAAAAGATGTTTACTAATGCTTATTAGTCGGAATTTGGGAAAAAAAACCAGTCTCTATTGGGGGCCCCGAGGCTTTCGCCCCTCTTGTCCTCTCCCACATCCGCTCCTGTATGTATGTATGTGTGTGTGTGTTTAAACGGGAATTTAGTTGTGCTAACAAAGTTAGAATCGCCAAGCGGGCAATTTACTTCTCGGAAGGCTGTTTTAAACTTTAATGAGCGCTCAGAGAATGATTGCAGGTCTGCGCATCCTATTAACATGGTGCATGCGATGCATGGCAAACGCAGGCTTATGTAACCTGTATCACGCAGAAACGTAGTAGGTAGGTATAGCATTTACAATTATAGTAATAAAAATAAATGAAATACAGTAACTTTTTAAGTTAAACGGTTTAATATGCATTGATTGTAGTAGACTAGACCATGTTCAAACTTGACACGTTTCAGTTGATTCAGACCTGGAGTCTTGACAGTTGGGAACGCTTATACCACGTATCACAAAATTACGAGTAAAGCAGAGTTAAGTGGCCCATTATAAGGATTCATTAGTTCGTTTTATTGAGTTTGCAAACACCACACGAAAAACACTATCAAAGAATACACTCTGTTAAATAATCTGCGATAACTTCAGTTTTATTAAGCGACAGCTTACTAGGGTTCGCAATATTTTCCGCTTTAATAATTTTCATTTTTTACCCGATTTTTTTTGTAACATTTTGTAGAATGGACGTGTTCATGATGATGATGATGAACTAAGCTACCGATGTGAATGTAAATATTTAGAGTAAACCAACTTGAACTTCCGATATTCCTTGTTAAACAAACTTATTTTTAGATCTGCAGCTGGCTTATCTAATCTAATGTTAGGAACGGCAATATATTTGCGATCATGGGAAAATTACCTATGCAATATTATTTACATTTGATAGCGGGCTAAAGAGTCGGTCTAGTTGTCTGTTATACAGCATGTTATAAAAACCCTGTACTATTTTTAACCTTTTGACCGCCAAAGACGCCATATCACGTCATCGCAAGTCAGTGCCCGTGACGCCACGACGTTAAATGGCGCGTCGAAGTTATTGCGAAAGAACTGAAATATAAAACGCTGCAACATTTTTTCTAGGTTTACTTTATTTATAGGTAGTGTAAGTTATTTTATACCTAATTTAAATAAAATAATACAGCACCATTCGAAAAAAAACAAGCATTATCTAAGAGCCGACTCACGTCTTTGGCGTTAGGAGCACAGCGTTTCACTTCGCGCCTTGGCGGTCAAAAGGTTAATACACATTTTATGGCTGAGCACATGAAACGTTACAAAACCATGACTATTTCATGTTTCACAGCTATTTTCAGCTTAATTTCAGGTTTAAAAACAGGTGTTAGAGATATAATAGTTAGGCTACCAGCTGCTAGCCTGTCCCCTAAAGCATAGCATAACTATACCTATTTTTTCGTTGGTTCTTACGGAAGCCCGTAACGTTACGGCCCGTGTGGTGCCGGGTTAGAATAGCACCTCCCCCTTTCTTCCCGTGAGTGTCGTAAGAGTCGACTCTGGGAAAGGGTTGGTGTATTGTGGGCGATGGGCTAGCAACCTGTCACCACAATATCACGTTTGACCATCTGGTTACCCTGAATTTGCTAAACGTGGCACTGGATTTTTGAATTCATGTGCTCTGCCTAGGCCTCCTGGGAATACAGGCGTGAGAATATGTATGTATGTATTGTTAAAGAGAGATCAGAATTAAACTCAAAACGATACAACACTACAGTAGGTTTATTGTTCGATCACGTGACAATTATAACTGAGAGCTCAACAGACGATGCGCGTGTACTGGGTCGTGGTTGCCAGGCGAGTGCGGGGTGTCGAGTGCCGCGTCGCGACTGCGGGTAGTCGGCTGCTGGTGTGGGTGCACGTGCGCGTGTGTGCGAGCCGCCCTTACAGTATGTATTCTTACGGAAAAAATGGGGAGGTGTTAGTCTAATAATATGTATATTTCAATCTTGTGCATAGGTACATACATCACGACTGTATTCCCGAATGGGGTAGGCAAAGCACACGAAACGCTACATAGACAAAACCATGACAATTTCACGCTACGTGGCCACTTCTGGCATATATTTTTTTCGGTTTTGAGTTAGCATAAATAATAGTGACAGGTTGCTAGCCTGTCGCCTAAAATATACATTAACTGTGTATTTCCTTAGTAGCGTTTGACGACATCCACGGAAGAAATGGAGAGGTGTTATTCAAATTCGATGCCACACGGATGTTTATTTTAATCTTGTGCAGAGTTAACATCCGTATGTGTCCCTTTCAGGTTCTGCGAAGTGAAGCCGGGCGTCCACGACACGTCTGAGAACATCGAGAAGGCGCTGCGCAACAACGAGCCCGAGATATCGCCCTCCACCGTGTTCGCGCTCGCCGCCATCGACGAGGGGGTGAGTGACTCGCGAGTGGACAGAATAGGTAGCACTACGTCGAGAAGGCGCTGCGCAACAACGAGCACGAGATATCGCCGTCCACCGTGTTCGCGCTCGCCGCCATCGACGAGGGGGTGAGTGCATAAGCGTGGATAACTCAAGTTTTCAATCGAGTTTAGCTCGACATGTTTCGGCCTGATTCATAGCCCTTCATATAGGAGCCGCGGCGGCTGCTGCCAAACGCGCTATGCGCGCCACCGCTCTGTTCCCGTGACTCAGCGTGTCAGCTTGTGTCGTCGCCGTGTCTCCTAGGTTAACTCGATTTAAGATACAAATAATCAGTATTTTTCTTGCTATACTTGATATAAAACTTGAGTTATCCGTATTTTTCAAATAAGCGAGTGTCACGATAGTTTAATGTTTGAATGAGAGAGTAAGTTCGCGCATCTCTTATACCTGGATAAAGCGAAGCGCGAGCTTACGTCCGCTTAGAAACATTGCTAAGGTAGATGCTTGGCACCGCTGGGTACTGTAATTTTAATTAAATAGATGGAATGCTTGAATATAATTATACACTTGATTGACTGCTATAGGTACGTATTTGTTTTGGGACTAAAGTTTGTAAGCTGGTTGTAATACAATTTTGAAAATATTGCAAGTCGCCCCGAAACAATAAACTCGAATCCTTGGCTAAAGCGTGATGTCCCCTTCAATTCCAGTGTTGCTACATCAACGGGTCGCCGCAGAACACGCTGGTCGACGGTGTGGTCGACCGCGCTGAGCGGAACAACGTGTTCGTGGCCGGCGACGACTTCAAATCCGGACAGACCAAGCTCAAGTCGGTGCTTGTCGACTTTCTGGTGTCCGCTGGTGAGTTACACAGAAAATGGCTATACTACAGGTCCCAAACTACAGGTCGAATTAATATTCGACCTTAATAGTGGTCCCTGCCTGTAGAGCGACACTCCAAATAACTGAGCCAATGGCCAGTGAATGAAGCTATGAAAGTCCTCCCTTTTACTACTCTTTTTTTTTGGGGAGCCTTTAAAAAAACGGAAAAATCAAAGAATTGAAATTCTTATGTTAGTTAAATGTCAAAGATTGAGGCATTATGAAACGACGGCGACTAGCAGGGCTATTGTCAAATGCATTAAAAAAAAAAATCTGTTTCAATTTGACAATTGAAACCACATCTCGTTTTGGAATTGAAACATTTGGTATCACGTAACATCATCGCAGCCAAAGCCCATATTAGAATTTTGACATTTAAACCAAATTGATCGAATGACTTACTAAACATTGCTTTTGCGTAAGCCCTAAAAATGCTGTCACAATCGTAATCCAGTTTTTTACACGAAAGCACTTTACTGCGTCGCTTGAGATCTAGATAGCTTTCCTCCATGAAACCGATGTAGATTGTTAGTGCGTTAGAAAATAGCAGTGTGGTGACGGGTTAGAAAAGCACCTCCCTCTTTCTTCCCGTGGGTGTCGTAAGAGTCGACTCTGGGAAAGGGTTAGTATATATTGTGGGCAATGGGCTAGCAACCTGTCACAGCAATATCACGTTTAACCATCTGGTTACCCTGAATTGGCTAAACGTGGCACTGGATTTTTGAATTCATGTGCTCTGCCTACCCCTCATGGGAATACAGGCGTGAGAATATGTATGTATGTATGTATGTATGTAGAAAATAGCCCTGGATTACCGGGAGTTTGTCATGTTGTTTTCTGAAATAAATGTTTTCTTTCTCTTCTTTATTGTACTGAGCCTACTCTTCAAATAACAGGCCTGAAGCCAGTCTCCATCGTGAGCTACAACCACCTCGGCAACAACGATGGCAAGAACCTGTCGGCGCCGAAGCAGTTCCGCTCCAAGGAGATAACGAAGAGCAACGTGGTCGACGACATGGTCGAAAGCAACCGGATCGTGTACCGGCCCGGGGAAAAGCCGGATCACGTGGTCGTCATCAAATACGTGCCGTATGTCGGTGAGTAGACCTTCCATGCAAGGAAGATTTGAACCACTTCCAATAGACCGATTGAGCTGAAACTTGGTATACCTACGTAACTTGGATGACAATACAATATTCCGGTACTGGACTTCTGGTGGCCCAGCCGGGACTGTCTCCGATAGAGGGAACTCTTCAACGGTTAGTCTGATTCGCTTGAAATCTGGAACACATAATCTAGGGTGGATGACAATGCAGTACAGTTGGCAAAAAGTACTGTCGGCAATTAAAAGCTAGTATTATTTTTATTAGTTGTTGGTAAGCTTGTTTTATACCACAAATACGTTTAAGTCATGATGTCGCGGGCCGCAAGCAAAAATAATTTACATACATACAATCACGTCTATGTTCCCAAATGGGGTAGGCGGAGCACAAAATATGTTACATGACTGTTTCGCGCTTCGTAAGGATTTCTAGCATACTTTTAGATTTTAAGTTCAGAGGTACAATAGTGCTGTCTAGCCTGTCGCTCAAACCTTAACCTATTTCCTTAGTCGCTTTTTACGACACGGAAGAAATGTAGAGGTGTTATTCTAAACCTGTCACCATCATACCTGCCAACTCAAATCATGTCATGGTTGTCTATGAAGCGTTTTCTGTGCCCTGCCAACCCCATTTGGGAAAACAGGCGTGATGTAGTCAAGGAAATTGATACCTGTGCCAATTTGAATATTGCTTTGATTACTAAATAGTTTGTCAGTGTCATTTCTTGTAAAAAGGTACAAAGTGGGACAGTTCTCAAATTCTTTATACATACATACAATCACGCCTGTATTCCCAAACGGGGTAGGCAGAGCACACAAAACGCTACATAGACAAAACGATGACTATTTCACGATTTGTGACCTATGTATCTAGCATAATGTTTTTTAGGTTTTGAGGTGGCAGGTACAACAGTGACAGGAGGCTAGACTGTCGCCTTAAGCATACCTAAACCTATTTCCTTACGACATCTACGGAAGATATGGAGAGGTGCTATTCTAAACTCGCAACCTTTTTTTTTAACTCGTGGAAAATGCACTTTGTGGCCACAAACCGTGAATTAGCCACGGTCTATTCAGCGTTGCCTGTATGTATTTATGTATTTCTCTCCTTAACTAGGTGACTCCAAGCGCGCCATGGACGAGTACACCTCAGAGATCCTCCTCCACGGCACCAACACCATCGTGGTCCACAACACGTGCGAGGACTCCCTCCTGGCTGTTCCACTGATCCTGGACCTGGCGCTGCTCGCCGAGCTGTTCTCCAGGCTGTCTCTGAAGAAGAAGGGGACTGAAGGTCAGCGTGATGTGTGAACTGTGCTCTAAGATGTTAGGAGTCCTGGTCAACAGTGCCATTTGAACCGACGTGATCTTTGCGAGAATTTCATCGATTTATATTTTCGAATGCACCCAGACCGATGGGCACGAATCGTTACCGAATGGGTTCCGAGGGATGGCCAAAGGAGAAGGGGCAGACGCAAGTGGAGGTGGCGGGATGACCTGAATAATTTTCAGGACGATTGGCAGGTGCATGCGCAAGATAGGGAAGAGTGGCGGAAGAAAGGGGAGGCCTATGGCCAGCAGTGGGATATAATAGGCTAAATAAAATAAAAAAAAACATTTTCGAGTTGTTTTAGGTACAGTCGCCGGTAAGTTAGATGGCAAGATTTTTGTAGTGGGGGTAAGTTTTTACCTAGAAAAAGCTATGCGCGAACTTATCCCGCTAGAGAACATCTTGTCATGTAACTTCCTCAAGACCGGTCGCGGGGCACAGAGAAATTCGAGCGTTAACCCGCGGCTATCTATCTCTGTCGCACGCGTAATATTGCCCTCAAGCTAGCTCAGTGAGACAGAGATAGATAGCAGCGGGTTAACGCTCCAATTTTGCTGTGCTCGGCAACCGGCCTTTAGGAGCTATACTTAGTAAAACTCAAGGCTTTATCCACATTCTTCACCATGATCATCGAAGCTAACATATCCACCTTGGTCCTCAGAATGGACGGGGCTCCACAGCGTGCTCTCAAGCCTCTCATACCTCCTGAAGGCGCCGATGGTACCGGCGGGCGCTCCCGTGGTCAACGCTCTCTTCAAGCAACGCTCAGCTTTGGAGAACATCATGCGGGCAGCGCTCGGCTTGCCTCCGAACCACCAGCTACAGTTGGAGCATAAGGTCAGTCCAATCTTTAAAGCTTTTAAGCACTATTTCCACCGACAGCCCGCATCGGATCCAATCGGAAAGAATACGGATTCTGCGACAGCCGAACGCTGATAGGATGTCGACGCCCATGATTGACACCGTACGGCTCCGTACGGTTCTTCGCGAACGTATCAGCACCCAGTCAAATAGTTTCGTTCCAACCACGTAGATTTGTAACTTTTGAAAATTACGTTGACGCAGTATTATTGGCTATTGCGTTAGAGGGAGAAGAATTATTATCATTTATCATCATAATCATAATACACAAAAGAAGAAAATAATTTTTGGGTTTTCCCGGTCACGATCTCTTGTCGTACGTGACGGAACCCTAAAAAGCAGATAATCCACACCATAGTAGGGTAAGGCAATTAAAAAAAACGAAATAATACTTTTCAGGTACCGTTCCTCATGTCAGACCTGCGCACGGGCCGCCTCTTCGGGGCCGAAGCGCCGCCCACAAAGAAGCAAAAGGTCGCCCACACCAACGGCGACAAGTAAACTATACCTACACCTGTTATTATCTGACCACCGAAATCACAGCTCGACCAAAAAGTCTAAAAATTGGAGAGTTTTAAAAGTTCAGTGTCTTTACACAAAAATTTTGGCGTAAACTGTGTAGCGCCACCTATCTCCCAGTATTGAAACTTCTTCCACAAACGTCATCGATTGTCAAAGTGTTCAACTTCGCGCTAACGAAGTTTCGATAATCCGTTGTATAAATACAACTTCCAACATTCTCTCCATGGACTTGAGTCCCCAGACATCTGCCTGGAGAGAGATATCTATATTGTAGTATTTCCCACAACTGTATGAACATCGTAACAGTTTTTTAAGGGATATTTTTATTCAGTTTTCGTAAGATTTCTTTACTTTTTGGTCGATCTACACCATCTAATGTACTGCACAAACGCCGCTCTCTTTAGGGATCTAGATATCACGCGCTATAGGCGAACTTTTGGTACTTACTATTTATTTTGTCTGGATTTAATACTGACAGAGAGACGTGTTTTTTTTTACTGGCTGTGGCAATATTTCACTGTTAATGGTAATTATTTTTAAGCGTTTGTACCGTATTACTGGTATTTCATTTCATAATTTTGAATTTTGAAGGAAAACAGTGAAATGGTTTTCTAACGCTTCAAAATAACGACTCTGGCTATAATTTTTTTTTGAATTAAAAATTCGAATGTTTTACTTGTTTATTTAAGGTGTTTTTGTATAAACTAGCTCGAATTACGATGTATTTAATACATCACAATCTCAATGACCAAATATGATCAATGTCCTTTTAGATAACTTAAAAGGTGTCTTGGTATAAACAGAAATATCGTAGTTTTGGACGATTTACCAAATTCGCTTGTGTCAATATTTTCGACGTGTATTTACAAAAACCTATCATACGACGCTTTATGATAGAACTATGTATCTATTTATACGGAATTGTTATGCACTGTTCATTAAATTATATGTATTGAGTGGTTTGCATGATTGCTAAATTTAGATTCATTGTTTTTGTAGAGTAATTTAAATATTGTCTTTTCGTTCGAGGCTTGTGTTTCATGCGCTAAAATAATATGGAACTGATTAATAGCGTAGTAAAGAAACTGATAGTTTTGCCTGAAGCGTAGGTTTAGATGTTTCGTCCCAAATATTGTCAAATTAAATTCATATTATTATGTCTATTCCATGTTGTCCATGTCAGATATATTTTAACTAACATAAATCATGTTTACAACTTAAAGCTGATTCGAATAGTTTATGTTCCGTTATGTTTGTAATTCTACGGAGGTTGTATACGAGCGCTTTTTTAATTTTAGTTATTGAATGAAGTTTATAGTATTTTGTGTAGGTTTTATTCACTTACGAGTTATTAGTACTTAACGATTATGAAAATTGACAGTATTTTTTCGCATTTCAATTAGTGTTCTTATAAACTTATAATAGATTACATTAAAATTTCTAGAAGTCATTATTGCCCCAGTATTTATAGTATTACAACTATTGTTATTAAGCAATGTGTTTTTTTTATTAAAAATTGTGATGTATTCCGTGGCTGTTATGTTTTCAAGTTATAATCATACATAGTTGTAGACTTTGTATTGTTTTTGTAGATCGCTATGAGCGTTGTTTTCTTACAGATTGTTTTTAAGTTGCCAAATGGTATGACTTTTATTTGGTTCCTGTTTGTTATATTATAGTCATGATAAAATGAACAACGGATTTGAAGATATATAGATTAACAGCATAAGTTTAAATGTTATTGCTTAAATTACAGAGGTTGTGGAGGTTACTGTCAATAATATTATATCGAATAATTGTGTTATTTGAATTGTTTTCATAAGTTCCGTGTTTACCAAAAGGCAAAGGCCGGTGATTCATAGAGCTTGGTTAGCCTTTATTTTATTCCTTGTTGGTGGTATAGCCACCTTTAAGTGATATTGAAGTGTTATTATTAAATAAAAAAAATGATTGGCATCCATGTCTTATTTCATACCATTATCCTCAACATACATACATATTTTCACGCCTGTTTTCCCAAGAGGGGTAGGCAGAGCACATGAATTCAAAAATCCAGCGCCACGTTTAGCAATTTCAGGGATACCAGATGGTTAAACGTGATATCGCAGTAACAGGTTACTAGCCCATCGCCTACAATACACTAACCCTTTCCCAGAGTCGACTCTTACGACACCCACGGGAAGAAAGGGGGAGGTGCTATTCTAACCCGACACCACACGGGGCAATTATCCTCAAACCTCGTATAAATTTCCATTTCAGTTTTTTTGCTTACTTTTTCCAAATAGAATAAACTTTGATCTAACAGAGACTCGCTCAGTCTGTCTGTGAGTAGCAGAGTTGTTGTTATCATGTAAGTGTACAGTCAAAGAATTTGATAACTGTGCCAGTTTGTACTTTTTGACGTGACAACGTCTTAAATTAGGTTGCGGCTGGGAGTCACTTATGAAAAAGTGTAACGCTCGGTAACGTTACGATGACGTCACCGAACGAGAGAGAGGCCCGCAGTGTTAAGGAGGTGGCGCTTCGATAGTGCGAAGCCTCTATGGTATCATGTGAGACGTCAAACGCAGACATGGACAGCTGTCACGATTGGGAGTTGACGTGACAACGTCTTAAATCAATAAATATTCTACCGAGAAAAAGACGTTGTCACGTAAAATCTTCGCCCGTAAAACCGACTTTACAGGCAACCATTTTTACAAGAAATGTCACTGTGACATCCGTACTATCTACTATACTCTGTCGGTTTAGGTACTTAACTGAATGTAAACAAACTTCAGTTGTCAGATTTGACAGGTTAACGGGTAGTTAAGAGGGCGCACACATTTTTTACGAACGTAATATAAGATCAGGTGGGGGAAGAGAAATTCAGGGGCAGGGCAGGGGTAAGAGGCACCACAGACCATAACTCGTCGAGTTATGAGTGATTATGGTCTGTAGAGCCCTCTTATCCCTGCGTTTCTCTTCCCCCACCTGACCTTAGTGGTTTTGGACCAATGTTTAAAAAATCGTGAAATGTAAATTAACTCATATTTAGCCATGAAAAAAATATGGTTAGACTAAACATATTCTGTAAATTTACAATAAAATTGTTTCATTTGTAATTACATTAAAATCAATGAGAAAAAAATAAAGTAATGGTTCAACTTTCAAATTATGTAAAATGATATTTGAATAATAAAAACCAATAATTTGATTCATGTTAATCCGTTAATTCCCAGTAGACTATACTGTCTATCAGATAATAACAAGTTTATATCGTTTATGGTAAATTTTAATGGCAAATTTTCAAGTGAAAGACAGCTCTGACGCGTATTTTTGTGAAAACCCTTCAACAAATTGGCTAAGTAAAAGAATTCTGTGTTGCTAATAAATTATTTTTTTCCGTTAATCCCTAGAAAAAGAGTTTATTTATATGTTACAGTAGTTTTTCTTTAAAAACTTAAGGATTTATAGCTTTCTAAAGCATTGGAAAAACATCAAAATCACCGAATTTTGTGTGCACGCTCTTAAGCATGTTATCGGATGTTCAAATAGTTTAGCAAAAGGAAAGAAAGAATCAAAAATGTTCTGGTGCCTAAGTTAAGGTATATCAGAAACAATCAGAATTAGAACATTACGTCCATCAAATCAATAAATATTAGGTAAGATTCCTTTGCTAAACTGTTCGAACATCCAATGAAATGAGGGTAGTAAGAAAAAACTTATTAACTTGTCAAATAAATCTGACATCAAGTTAGTTTACGTTTAGTTACCTAAACCGCCAGAGTATAATCAAAGCAATATGAAACTTATTATGAGAAGGTTCAAAGTGGCACAGGTATCAATTTCCTTGAATGTACATTACATACATATACAAATGTATTTTACTTAAACGTATAGTAGTATAGTATGTCTTTTGTTAATGATTTAAGTAGGTAATGTCATTTTATTGAAAATATTCCATTTGAATCAGTCTCGCCGTGTGCGACGAATACTTTGTTTTTAGAATGATTTAAGTCCAAAAGTAGACCTTAGAATTGTTTTTTGGATAAATAATCGAATAATTTTAAACAAAAAAAAACCGACTTCAAATTAGCAATATTTTGAAAAGATTCTGTTTACTGAATGTAAAATCTTGACTTCATCAACAAATTACCGAAAACGCCGTACATCTCCATATAAAATTTGAAGAGTTCCCTCGATTTCTCCAAGATTCCATCATCAGATCCTGGTGTCGTGCCAATGGGACCAATTTCGAGTTATACCCTATCGATTAAAAAAAAAATTTTGAAAATCGGTCCACGGGTCTCCGAGCTATCGAGTAACATACACACAAAAAAAAAAAAAATAATAAAAAAAAAAAATTAGGTCGAATTGAGAACCTCCTCTTTTTGAAGTCGGTTAAAAAGACACGAGGTCAGATTAATCTTTCTTTATTTTCAATTAAGCACAGAATAGTACAGTATCCCAAGTTATCCAGTCTAACTCGACAGATGTCGCTCAAGCGGCTCAATCCTTTAAGTAACAATAGTGGTGTTCATACAAGTATACCGCCAACCATCCATGTAAATCATACAAGCCATGCAATGGATGTATCCGACACATACAATTAAAACTTAAACTAAGATACATAATTTGTTCTTAGAATTTAACATCTCAATAAATTGTCTCAACAATTCCTTTTAGAATCAACAATTTTAAACGTCATGTCATGCGGTTAGTAATTTGATACACGAATTTATACAATTCAAACTTAAAGGCTTAAAACGAACGTGTAAAAGTACAACATAGTTTTAGTTAGTTATATAATGTTTAATTATAATCTCAACATTTTAGAACCTATTAAACAGTATAAAAAGATGAAAATATTCGGAACTAACGAACAACCAAATTACGTTTACACATATTTCTATGCGGGTCAACAAATCGGGAACATATCATCCGTACTATAAAGGCGTCCAAAACATGTCAGACACACTGGAATGTTAATAACTAACTATAGAGTTAATAGTACCAGAATACTTCTTAACAATAATTAAATACTTAATTAAAATAATACAAAATACCACGCAGGCAGACGACAACGCGAAGTCGTCTCAAAGGCAAAACATCGAAATATGAAGCGACAACGATACGGTTAAATAGACGAAGATAAGCCGGCAATGCCTCAACACTCAACATAGCCATTCTTTCCAACATATTAAGTCCAGTTTACGCTAAAATCCTTCGAATACTGAGAACAAACTTGACAGTTTGCTTTGCATCGAGCAATGAGCTAAGTAAAGCTTTTTTTGTAGTCTTTTCGACGAGGTAGCACCTCTGCCAGTAGGTATACGCACACAAGAACTTGGTATCTGAATTGTTACGTAAAGTAGGCACAGTCATTCAAAATATTAGCTCATTCGATAATCCGTTACTAAAGAAGTAAACTTCGTTAATAGTTAGAGCAACAACTCGCTCAGTTAAATCAAATAAATTAAGTCAGTAATGTTCCTTTGTTTAATAACGTCGTCAATCGGTAGGTCTCGATTTAATTTCATGCAAGATAAAACAGTATTCGTGAAACACAACTAAGCAAAGAGTGTCAACATTTTCATGTGGATAATGTCCGTTAAAAATAATGATAGGTATTTACGTTTTAAGCTGCAAACGCACTGACATATCATACGGAATAAACAGCGACTCTACGTTTGTTCCTCAGTATTCGAATAGCATTACAATGCATCTTGCGATAAAGTGCAATGAAAAACATAATTTCCATCGCAATGTCCACTAGGCTTATAACTACCACTGCGTCGCCAAAGTGCCAATAGCTCAGCATTCTTGCCAACAATTCAACGGAAGAGGTTTACTCGATACTGTAACCATATAAAGGCTGTTTCATTCGTCGGTAACTCGATCACTATAGCATTTGAGGACTATAAACCAATGGGTATGTATGCCTCCCGCACCCCGCATGCGATCACTAAACTATGTAAGCGAATGCGGGTGCGTGATGAGAATTTTGCCTCAGTATGCGGGCACAGTCAACCAATGAAATAGCTGAGCTTTACAACTCCGGTTTTCGTTCTCATTACAAATCTGTCGCAGTAAACGTTAGCTGCAATTTAAAAATGGTTAAAAAGTACAGTAAAAAAACTGCGTCAGACTTATACTTTATTTATGCTAGCAATAATGAAAAGACAGTATCGGTAAACCATCTCTGTGGAATCGCAATACATTCTTCATCACCTCACTCTTTAGTTTAATTCATAACATCACTATCAAATGACCGAAAAAAACCGAAAACATGGTACGACGGCAGTAGCAACACTCAACGGGATGTAGAGGGGAAATACATTCAGATTTTTGGGCGTGACAAAAGAGATTATGATAAAAGGCATAAACTCTATGAGGATTTGCTGAGCCCATCGAGAGGCGTGTGAACTCTAGAATATCGGTGCAAAATGTCTAATAGATACCTACTACCTTCGAATGATAACTCGTGGAAACTTACAATGTTACCTAATCCGATTTTTTTTACTTTCTTACTTAGAAATATATGGTTTTACATTATTTTGTAGGTTTCAAATAAAAAAAAAATCCAGCCATTGGCCTAACTTTTTCATAGAACAATTACGCGTTTAAGAGGTTAAAGAGAGAACACTGATTTAGTGTAGATTTAATTAAAGCTATTTGCTCTGAAATTATACACTACAAAAAATTATGGCATCAAAGTAATATGATAGACAGAAAAATCTAAAACAAATGGATAATTACACGGTATAAAAGCAGGAACGCTTTGTAATTTTCTCACGAGTTATCATTCTGAGAATACTACACACTATTTAGAATAGTCCGCGGACCCCGGCGCAGGCGCACCACACCCACTCAATTACGACATAATATCTTCATATAATAAGTCTTTCCTTCTACTTTAACAATAATTTGTTATAATATAACCGATTGTTTTAATATTTTCATTTGTCAATGTACACGACTTTGTTTCAGTGCTCAATATTTTATAATTACATGTATAATATTTTATAAAATTCGTTGGCTACCTAAACGAGTGGTGTTTAGCTATGAACGAACGGGAGCTACGGTAGGGAAGGATACATTAATTTTATAATACAATAGGAATAACGCTGACACATTTGCCCAGACATTTGCTTACTGGTTATCCGTGTCTCGCTCAGACACTAGGCGAATGAGCGAGTAGGCATTCTTTGGCTGTCTCGGCAAGTGTAGACTGCGCTTAAGCGTGACTTATGTACACAGGGCTCAACTACGGTTAAAATTACAGTCCTATACATACAAGGTTTAAATTCGGTTCTATAGCGCCGGTTCAGTTTGTTACCGTGTCGTTTACCAGCAAAATTGAAAAGAGTTCAATTTCGATTATTGCAAAACAGCGTTTCCCAAAGTGTCACTGCGCCACGGAAAGTTTTAAACTTCACTCCGTAAGTGGGCCATTAGAAAAAAAACGTTTGTTTTTTTTCGATCTCAAAAGGAAAATGGCCTTGTTTACTATAAAAAGTCTTCAAATCTTTTGATGTTCTAGGTAAAATTGATGTACGAAGTGTTCGTGTTATTTAATAATAGGAAAGACGTGGTATCCTATTCCGTCTAGGCTGTGACACGAATGGGAAAATGCTGTTTTAAACGACTACTCCACAGCATTACAATAACAACACGACATCTAAAATGGACTTACGATTTACGATCTCGAGTAGTCATTGCATAGCATCAGTTTGTAACATCTCTTTCGTTAGGACAAATAAAGTTAGGGATCCTTTAAACGATGTTTCGACATAAATGCCAGGCTGGGTGTCGCAAAGTATCGCAGCTAAGTCTAGCTTAACTACAACTAGGCTCCTAAGGAAACACTAATATTGGAGAAGGGCTAAAATACGCGCCTGTATTTAAGGGGCGACATTTTTTATCTACTTTTAATTCCTTTCGTGCCATTCATTGAGCATTTCACCTGTCCCCATATAGATACATGACTACAATATATTATTGCTCAAGAAAGAAATAAAGATGGTAGACACCTGATGTTCTTCGGTGTTAACACAACATGCTCGCGAGAGAGATATTAGAATAGTTTCAAAAATATTTATAGTTTTTATTATATGTCTTGTATAATACATAGAGATAATTTTATATTTTATTTACATAAGAAGCGTTTTCTGGCCGAAGTGACTTCGGTCGCATTTCGAAGTGATCTAAGTATTTATTATAATAATAGGAAAAGATGTAGCGTCGTCCCACCCTACCTAATGCTGAAGGTTTCACATTTACTGACACGCGCAATAATATTTCGAGCACCAAAATTAGATAGATTAGATGTCCGTTTCAACTTTCAATCAATTCCATCAGAACAGTGATGCAGTACAAGTATACTCAGATCTGTTCGTTTAACTACTTACATTAGTATTAACTCTTGTACTACACTTGACTTAAGAATGTAAGTTTTTGTAACTTTCATATTCAAATTTACTATTTTCGGCAGCCCTTACTTGTTTTTCTTAGATTTATCATGGGCTCGATTTAAAATATCGATGACTAAGTTTAAGGCAGTTAAATCATTAATTAAGTATATTAATTTATTCTTCTCAATTAAATCGATTTTCGAGTAAATAAGTATGTGTAATACAGATGATTAAATAAAATACCACATTGTTTTCGATTTATGTCACAATACACAATAAATTTGTACGAATTTTTAAGTTTCACAATAGTTCAGAAGTCTAAATAAATGTTTTTTTTCGCATTATCGATTAGATTCATATCGTTGAATCTTATGTCGTCGTGGGTGCTTTTTCCTCTATTCCGTTCAGTCAGCAAGTTTGAAAAATTACAATAGATTTAAAGGAAACTAGCTTAACATATTTTAAAATTGACCTTACACTTGAACCATATCAAAACAAGGCAAGCCTATGTCCGCTACATACCTCCGTTTTCCATTCAATATTCATAATTTATTTTTAAAAGCGTCCTTCATGCGTCCTCAATGCATCAGACTGGGTTTGACAAAAACTTGGGATTATTTTGACTTCTTTTCACGATTTGATCTCAAATTAATGCAGAGTTAATGTCAAATCCAGACTGGTGCGATTTCGGTTCTCTTGTGGCGATTAAGGCCTTTGACACGCGTTGGAAGTGACTTTTGAACCATTTTAAACACAATTAATTCATGGGACTCATTGTTATTTTGTTAGCCGTTTATTATCAGTCAACATGCAGAAAGGACCAATAGAATCAATTCATTTACTCTGAACGTAATTAAAATATTCTATTAGTCGTTTATACACATCTCTGAGCCCTATTTCTGCAACTTAACAATTGTCATTGACATAATCCAAGGGATTCTCGAAGATTAATTGCAATTACAATTGTTATGTTGGCGGAATAGAACCCTGCTTGATTGGCAGAGCAGCGCGATTGACTACCCGTCATTTTCTAACTATTCTACTTAGTCCAACGTTTTCCAAACTTTAGGGTTCCCCTCGGATTTGAATAATACTCTCATGACATATTTCTTAAGAAAAAAAGATTTTTGAACTGCTTTGTAGCGTTTAACGAAATATAAGCGATTTTATATTATTATTTCGACGCTTGAAAGGTGAAATAGAATAAGCGATTTTTTTTAGGATAGTTAGTTAATGTTGGAGTTAAAATGTCGCTTATCGCATTTCGCCTCTCAAGCGTCGATATATTGACAATTTATAAATATCTGTGTTAAAAAAACTACATGT
The DNA here is from genome assembly GCA_005406045.1 of Adoxophyes honmai. NCBI lineage: Eukaryota > Metazoa > Arthropoda > Insecta > Lepidoptera > Tortricidae > Adoxophyes > Adoxophyes honmai. The sequence continues at coordinate 139,612 of BHDV01011122.1, forward strand.
ATTTTGACATCTCGCCCCCCTAGGGAGGCGCGGCCCCGCAGTTCAAAACTCGAGTTTGACAATGACAGGTACCATCGCGCCTTCCTACTTATACTAGAAAAATAAAATAAAAATCCCATTTAAATTTACTAACCAGAATTGGATATTTGTTAAGTAATTTTTGAATTTAGAATTCAGTTCAAAAGTCAGTTCGGAGGCTCATGGCGCGGGCGCTTGGGTCAGTTGAGCGGCAGGCAGAACATGTGCTGGAGTAGCGTGGGCTTGCGCGGCGGCAGCTCCGAGCACACCGAGTCGTAGTCCGACGATGACGACTCGCCGTAGCCGAACGCCTGCAAGTACAAAACAGGGTATAATTTTAACTGAACGTGAATGATTACACACAGCTACATATATGAAGAACAGATTGTTAAAAGGAGAATGAATGAATTGAACGAATGGACGACCGAATTTGAAGTGAATGATTACACAGACAACTACACGAAGAACAGATTGTATAAAAGTAGAATGAATGAATTGAACGAGTTGGTAAATGTTAAAATTTGAATAAATTACTACTCTGACAACTACTTACATGAAGAGCTATTTGTATAAAAGGAGAATTAATTTATTGAACGAGTAAATGTCAAAATTTGAATGAATGATTAATCTGACAACTACACGAAGAATTCATTGTATAATAGGAGAAAGAATGAATTGAACTAGTAAATGTCAAAGTTTAAATGAATTATTACATTGATAACTACACGAAGAGTTGATTGTATAAAAGGAGAATTATTGTTTACGATGAATACGAGACTTTAGTTTTGTAGGTAACGCATGCCGTGGTAGTCCTCACCTGCGGGTCGTGGTAGGGGTGCAGCAGGCAGGCGTGGTGTCACACGCAGTCCTCCAGCGACATCAGCAGCGGGTTCACGTACTCGAAGCCCTCGAACTCCGACTGGTCTATGTCCGCGATCACGTTGCTGTCAATAGGTAAAACAAAACGTCAAATCATGAATGAATGAACGACTGTATGAATGAATGAAGTGAAATAACTTGGAAAAAAATTTAACCGCGGGGATAAGTTCGCGCATTGCAACCCTAAGATTAGAAATAACACCATTCTCCGGTCGAATGTTTTGACGCGGCGCATTCACGGACGGATAGATAACACTCTTAAAAACTGTTGGTTTTTGGAGGGTTCCGTCAAGTATTTCGTCTTCCAAGAGGGTTCCGTCACAAAAAAGTTTGAGAACCACTGATCAATTTTTTTTTAATACTGGCGTTTTTAATACAAGAAAATTACTCAAATTGGAGAATGTGTTATAAAATATAAAATTTGTTATCCGGGGCATGTGTAGCATGAGAATTTTCTGAGGAGTGTAAGATAATCAGGAGTAGAAATACGGATATGAGTATGGATATGGGTATGAGTATGGATATGAGTATGAGTATGACTGACTCGTTGTCGGGCGTGAGGTGCACGGGCTCGTCGGTGAACTCGGGCGGGAAGTTGGCCAGGTCGCGCTCGCCCTCCAGCCGCGGCTTGAACGGCGGCACCACCTGCTTCTGCTCCAACTGTAAAATAGGTTACATTACATTTCTTTGCGAATCATTACATGACGTTGCGTTAAATTAAATTACGTTGCGTTAAATTACATTACGTTGCATAGCTGTAATCCTGTATCCTGTTTTTCTGTAACTATTTTATGTGCAATAAAGAGTCATACAATACAATACAATACAACATTGTACTATGTTTTGTTTGTTTGTTTATTTAACTAATGCCAAAAAACTGGCGAAGTGCGAGTAGGACTCGCGCAGGACAAAAGTAAACAAGTTCGTACCTATTATTATTTCATTGATGTCGAGCAAAAATAGGCAAAAAAAAAATGTATGGTAGGCCCAGTTACATGAACTATATTGACCTGGTGACTGACATACGGACAGAGACGGACAGACAATAAAGTCTTAAACCCTAAAAAATATGCTAACAGTTCGGCCTACCGCATTTGGGAACACAAACGCGAAGTACAGTATATGCCAAGAAAATATGCGTGACTTATGACACTAAAACCTCGCAATCAAAAGAAAACTCACCATTTCCCACTCGATGCTCTTAAAGAAGGGATGCTGCACGATGTCCATGAAGCCGGCCTCGCCGCAGCCGAGCCGCTCGGAGGGGCTCTTGTTGAGGAAGCCCTTCAGCACCGACGCCGCCTTCACCGACAGCGAGCGGGGGATACGGATCGTCTTTTCTAGAATCACCTGGAAAAAAAATGTTTATTTTTATTTCCGGACACCAAAATTACATAAAAATCGTGACATCTTGCACACAACGATGAAGTAATTCTATGTTGAGTGTGAAGTTCCCAATGCACGCTGGGCACGCGTGGGAACTATAGCTAAAGCCCTTTCATACTGAGAGGAGGCCTGTGCTCAGCAGCGGGACGTAATAAGGCTGGATGATGATAATGATAAAAATGACATACATTCATAAATTAAGTCACACAAAGTTTAAGAAATTTTGGCTTCCCCCCAAGCCCCAAGTCACACATTTATCTATGAAAATTACAATAATTTTAATCAAGTATCACAAATCACTGACCCCCCCTCTTTGAAAGTGTAACGAGCTTTATGTAACCCCCAGTCGGTGTTTACCTGTTGCAATTCTAAAATAGTGCTTTTAAAACCGATATTTGTAGGTAAGTTTTCCCATAAAATGATCGCAACGTTGGAATTTGGATAACGATGCTCATATTTTTTCGCATCTAGTAAATCACTCATAATCAGGATGCAAGAATTGGCGATGGTTTCGAGAGTGCCCCTAAACAACAACAGTACCATAAGGGTCAGTTCACACAGAGACGAGGCGCGACGCGGCGCTGCAGGAATTTTTTAAATAGAACAACTCAAAATGTACTTTATTTTTTACAAGATAAGGTTCATATTTCATTGTGAGTATTCAGAATATGTTGCGCTGCGCAGCGCGGCGCCTCGAGAGGTGGCGCGGCGCAGCGCGGCGTAGCGCTATGCCGCCACCCGCGCGGTGTGCGGGAGCGGTGCTGCGCGCGCAGCGCTGCCAACTCGAAATATACTTTATTCGCTACAGAATAAGGTTCACATTTCATTGTAAACATTCTGGTACGTTGCGCTACGCTCGAGACGTAGCGCTGCGCAGCACGAAATCACTGGCCTCTTTATGCATCGCCGCGTCGCGTCTCGGTGTGAACTGACCCTAAAAGGTTGTCGACCACTGGTCTACAGAACTAGGGTTCTCTGGTTCTAGCTAGGGCTGGTACCCACCTGGAACAGGTAATCCTCCGTATTCTGGTCAGGGTTGTCAGCGGCTTGCGCTATGTCGAACGGCGAGCGACCAGCCAGCATCTCATAGGTGAGGACTCCCAACGCCCACCAGTCCACTGAGAAGCCGTACTCCTCGCCGCGAAGGATCTCTGGGGCTATGTAGTTGGGTGTTCCGCAGAAGGTGGATGTCGTGTCTCCTGGCCGGACGCCCTCCTGGAAGAAGAAATTGGATTAAAGACAGGTGTTTCAAAGTTTCATGGACATAAGTGCGACTGATCTACCAATAACGTGTCGCCGTCCGTTTCCCTCGCGCTCGCATACAGAATAGATCTAAAGATTGATTACTGCGCATACCCCTTCTACTTTTGCTGAACGATCGTAACTCACCGCGCGACATTATAGAATTGGTTTACTTATTAAAACAGATGATCGAAAAATAAATCAAAATAAATCAAATTGGAACACGCGGGCGGCGCGAGCTTATGATGCCGATGCGCAATTGTTTGTGGAATTCTAGTTTGCTGCCATTTTTAACCGTTTTTTGAGCGTCGTACAAACTCTTGTCTTAGAACATATACGAGTGCAGTTCTTGAAATTAGTTTGAAAAGTCGAATTCTTTAATAACTCACGACTATCATGCAATAGTCATATTAAAAACTATTAACCGCCCCTATAGCCACTATCTCTTTCTGACCCGATCTATACAATTGTGCGGTTTCTAAGGCCCACTATATCTTAAAAAGCATCTTGCTATTTACTTTTTTGTTTGCTTTATTGCTTTCTTATTTACTTGATTTAAGACCCACATGACAGTTTACTTACAGACAGACTTTAGACTATGTCTGAAAGGGCTGCAAACATAATAAACCACGAATATCACGCAACAGTCACATAATCAACTATCAACCGCCCCTACAGACCTTGCACATGCCGTAGTCAGTGAGCTTGATGTGTCCCTCATGATCCAACAGGACGTTGTCCAGCTTGAGGTCCCGGTAGATGACGCCGCGCTCGTGCAGGAAGTGCAGCGCCAGCGATATCTCCGCGGCGTAGAACCGCGCGTGCTCCTCCGGCAGCCGGCGCTGGCGCTGCATGTGGAACCTGAGGATGAAGGGTTAGAAGGGTGAGACGGTTTTCAATCCAAAATGGAGACGGTAAGCGTAGAATAAAGAATAAGTTCTAGTTTGTTAAGTGGAAATGCCTCTAATGACATCTACGGAAATGAAGAGGCATTTCCGCAGATACAAGAGGCGACTAAGGTTAAATGGGTTTAGGTGTGCTTCACGATGTTTATACCACATCGTCGATGGTTAACGTCGATCGAAGTTGATCGACTGGTCTAATAGCCATTGGCGGTCGATGGCACTGGTCGACGCTGATCGATTAATCCCTGCCATATTTACTCTACTATCGATCCATGCCGTTGGCGATCGATCGATTGATCTGGTAGAAACTATCGATCAACGTCGACTATTCCATTCTACCATCGAACGACAATTGTTTGATTGATCTCGTAGAAACTATCAATCGACGTCGACTATTCTATTCAACCACGACGGCATTGATCGACGATCGAACGATTGGTCTGGTAACCTTTAAAGCTAGTTAGGTACCTCCAGGGCTCATAGATTTCTTCAACCTTATATTGTACTAGCTTTTGCCCGCGGCTTCGCATGCGTTAAATTCGGACTAACACAGAAGAGATTTTGGAATTATTAGTAGGAAGCGCCCGCCAGAATAGCCAGCAGATAGTAGATTTTTCCTACTTTCTCGACACTTATCGTCATATTTTGGAAAATTAAAAAAAAATCTTTATAAATTGTAGTCTATGTGCTATTCTGATGTATAAGCTACATTACTGTAAAGTTTCATTTTAATCCATTCAGTAGTTTTTGCGTTAAAGAGTAACAAACATCCAAACATACTCACAAGTAGGATAGCATCCACTTACATTAGATCGCCGCCGCGGACAAACTCGATCACAAAGAAGAGTCTGCTCGGCGTCTGGAAGCAGGAGTGCAGCCCCACCAGGAAGGGGTGGTTGGAGGCCGTCTCGAACACGTGCTTCTCCGTCTGCACCCAGTCTATGTCCTCGTCGTCCGTCACCAGTGCCTTCTTGATCACCTTCATCGCGTACACGCGTTTCGTTCGCTTCAGTTCCACCATCAGCACCTGGGGGGTATTCATGATGGTCATTAGTTTGTTTGTAGTGGATTAGCGGAGTAAAATAAAGATACTAAAGCACTCTTTGCAAATAAATAAATAAGCATTGCAATATTAATTAAACTAATGTAATTTTTATCAAAATAATCGACAAATACTAGTTCAGCATCGAACATTGGGACGTTTACTTAACATAATGTAATAAAAAATGTTAGTGAAAGTGCGATTTAGGAGTAAGTCAAATCCACCCCAAGATCTGCCACTGACAAAAATATGTCCACTTGCTGAGCACAGGCCTCCTCTCAGTACGAGAGGTCATGCGCTATTCCCACGCGGCCCCCTGTAGATCATCCTGTATGAAGATGAGTTTATCCTTATTTCACTGTCAACTGTCAACCAGCTGACCTTAGCGTAGGACCCGCGCCCAATGACCCGGATCAGCTCGAAGTCGTCCAGAGAGTACTGGCGCTGCGAGCCCGGCTCCAGGTCCTCGCGGGAGGCCGGCGCCGGCGCGGGCGGCGTCTCCGGCAGCGGCTCGGGCTCCGCTCGGGACCTGAAGAGAGAGAGCTCACGTTAGATGACAAAGCCAGAAGTTCAGAAAGACCCACTAGAGAAACAATGTTGGCCCACGCCCGCTAAAAGTTAGGGGCCACTTACTAACGTCACCGTCACTGTCAGAAAAACTGTACAGAGCCAATAACCGTAAGCACTAGCGTTACGCGCGATCTTTGGCCGCCAAATAAGAGCACAGCGATCGCCTCAATGGTTTTGGCGGAATCGTCTCCGAACTAGGGTTTGGGTCCCGGGACGTCTCGAGTCTCGAAGTCCCGGGACTTTGCGTAAATTTAGTGGTCTCGGGTCCCGGGACTTTCGACTCGAGACTCGAGACGAGACAAGATTATCGAAATTAATTTTTACTCTCAAATATCTGAAGCAGCATAGCGCCATTTTTAAGTTTATTTAATGACTACATGGTTTGCTAAGTAACCACTGGTTAACTAATTGCTGTTATAAAGAATTAGGGGGATTTTCAACTGTTTTGTTTTATGACTAAAAAGTTAAATTATTGTGTAAGTTGATCATTTGACAGACTTATTTACAAGTCTGTTTTAATAAGTATTTTTAGATTATTTAGTTATGAATATGATTATGAGAATTACCAATTTTGTGATTACAAGGATTAAATTCTAGAATTACTTGATAAAAAAAATGTATTAAGATTTAGTGTATTTTAACTTTTAACGAAATTTTTTCAACAATTTTAAGTAAACATTTAATGTTCTATATAAAAATATAAAATTAATATAAATTTTTCACAAGGAATTGATTTTTTATTAAAGTAAGTAAAGTAATAGTTTTTTATACCTATTAGGGTACAGTTTAAACAAAAAACCAAATTAATTAGAGTTTTATAAAAGTCCTACTAAGAAAAAACAAAAAGTCTCGAAGTCCCGGGAATTCCCGGGACTTAGTCTGTTAGCTGTCTCGTATCCCGGGACTGTAAACTTGTCGGGAATTCCCAAACCCTACTCCGAACAATCAAAATGACAACTCTAGTGGGTCTGTCCTTTATGGTCAGTAGTCATCGCCGAAGGAGCAAAACATACATCACGGTTGTATTCCTAAATGGGGTAGGCAGAACCATGACCACTTCACCCTTAGTTAAGAGCCTCTTCAATTTGAGCAGAACTACCAACCAACATAAAACTGATGGTACAGAGTTTATTGTTTTGGATTTAAGTTGAAAAGCTAGAATACTTTTGTTTTTACTCATCAGGTGAAAGCTACGTCACTTCGCTCCGTCAGCTTGCCTGCTCCCATTTTTTTTTGTCTCTTACCGCCTCTCTTTAGGCCGGCAGCGCCTACAAGGGGGCGTTATCGCCCACTTTGGGAAAGACTATGCTAGATTATAATCCTTACCTGACAGACGAGGCCCGGCCCAGGGTGCTCTCGCCGTTGGCGTCATCCTTGATCTCGACCGGGTCCACATGCTCGCTGGAGCAGGGCTTCTGCACGAGCTTGTGGCACTTCTTGTGCACCAGGAGTTTGCACTGGATGCACTTGAAGCCCTGCCGGCCGAGGCCCCAAATGCGGTCCTGGCAGAAGGCACAGAAGGCGCGCTGGAAAACGAGAAGGTCACTTTAAAACAGCTAATCTTTTCGCTGCTAAATCAGTTGCACGATACGTCAAACACGGTTCTTTTTTCAATTCAATACCTACATTTCAACCTAAACACAATTAAAACAAGACTTGGTTGTATGGCTTTTGGCCTTTGCCTTTTCCACTGGAAAGAATTGAAAAAACAACAACTAAACACAATTAAACTGTGGGTGTTTTGATATTAGAAACGGACCTACCCAACGACATGTCAAAATAATAATAAACAGTTTACAGTCAGATCTCGAGTATCACTGACGAGTACATGGACGTGGTGCAGCCGGTAGTTATTTTAATTTAACATGTAAAAGTGATTCATTTATAAATTCCGCGGGTAACGGTTGTTTTTGCATTGGATATCAGTCGTTGACTTGAAACCAGTGACGCGTATGGATGCATCGATGACGTCGATTAGGTTTTGTTTTGTTTGCTGATTGGCTTTGTCTCCCTTAATGTTTGAACTACATTAACATATCATCACATCGATTTTCATCTAGCTTTCGAGTTCACTTAAAATATGTCAGTTTAAATTTCACACTTAATTTAACACAAAAAACCAAATAACTCACTTTGAATGTTAAATACGTAAAAATTACACTCATAGTAACTATGGCGAAATTTACGAAACGGGACGCAGAAATTATATCGACCATTTTAAATTGTTAACAATCTGCGCGGAACACAAAATCGCATCCGTTTTATAGGACAAGTTATCTACAAATGGACCTCGAAACTAAGGGTACCTCGAAGGTAAAGGTTTTAAATTTAATTTAGTTTACATTTCATTAGCCTAATAGTTTTGTTTTGCACCTCTATTTCGTAAAATATGAAGGAAAAAATTACTAGCAATTAAGATGATGTTAACCGTTAATAAGTTACCTTATTAGGTTGAACATTAGTTAAGTATGTCTTGCTATATTAGCACGCGATTTTTATCCTCGTCGTATATTATATATGTCCCGCTTTAACCAAGCGTAAAAGAAAGAGAACACAATCGGTTTTCACTTTCTACCGGGGATAAAAGAAGGCGTGCTTAGCCAGGAACATCCTTATTAAGTAATTAATAAATGAGGGGTTTAAAGGTACTTCGCGTATTAGTATAATTAGATAGGTATAAAAACTAATTTCATCTCATTAATGACGTTTTGTTTATGAATGAATAACTCAATGAATTCAAATCAAAAATCAACATCAAAGAGATTGATCATAAGTTTTATCGACTATTCCAATTGTCGATGTTATCGAAAACTCATCGCTTGTTATAGACTTTTGCTCAATCTGGATCTACACTGATAATAAAAGCAAATATAAGGATGACAATATAGAAAAAAAAAACTTTTTATTATTATTTATTATTATTTTGAATTACATTTTAGTTTCGTTGCATTTTCGTAAAAGCTGCTTTCATATTGTAAGTGTAACTAACTAAAGGAATTATGCTTACGTTTAATATTATCTTTCGTGCTTCAAAATGGAATGAAGAAGCGAAATCAGGTAGTAGTCGTATTTTTAATTCCTCGCATTTTTCACGTAACTAGACGCAGTTACATTCTACGAGAGGTGTCATCGAGAAAACAAACGATTGGAAACAGAATTAGGCACGGCCATGAAACCTAAAGGGATGGCGACCATTTTATTTCACGCCAGGTTTGTTTTTACAATACTGGCATAAAATAAACGGTCGAGAAAAGCACCACAGGAAGCGCTAAGTGGGACTTACTCTATTAAACCTCTTGGCTTGGAAGATATGGCCGTTCACGCGGTATAGCTTCCGCCACCGCCGCGCGCCGCGCCGATATATGCTACCTGTAAACAGAAAGAACCTTTGTTAACAACTTTACATATACATACATACACGCATACATCAAGCCTGTATTCCAAAACGGGGTAGGTTTCACAAATCCTTACTAATATTATAAGTCAGAAAGTGAGTTTGTTTGTTTGTTTGTTCCGCTTTCACGCCGTAACTACTGAACCGAATGCTTTGAAATTTTGCAGACGTAAAGATAGAAGTCCGGATTAAATAATAGGGTACTTTTACCCCCGAAAAATTGATGTTCCCGAGGAAAAACAAAAATATAGTTTGCTTGATAGATCGATATCGATCGATGATAGGACGTATCCGAGAAGTTTTCTTATAGTTGTGCTTTATACCGAAATATAACCGAGTTCCACGCGGGCGAAGCCGCGGGCGGAAAGCTAGTACTCTATAAATAAAACTATGGCTATCCACGTTTCGTGCCCATTTCTAGCATATTTTTAGATTTTGAGTTGGCAGACTTCATAGTGACAGGTTGCTAGCCTGTCGCCTAAAATATACCTTTATCTATTTGTCCATTTCCTTAGTCGCCTCTTACGACATCCACGGAAGAAAAGGAGAGGTGTTATTCTATCCCGACATCACACAGGAAACTTTAACCTAACTTTACATAATAATAATATAATAATCCAGCCTTATTACATCCGAGCACAGGCCTTCTCTCAGTATGAAAGGGCTTGGGGAGTACCTACCCACGCGAGCCCTGCGCGGATTGAAAACTTCACACACAACTAAATTACTTCGTGGTTTGCTGGTTTCCTCACGATGTTTTCCTTCACCGAATAACACGTGGTAAATATAAAATTTGATTTCGCACATAAATTCCGAAAAATTCGGAGGTGCCTGGGGTTTGAGCCCGCGACCCTCTGCGTGAGAGGCCACAAGTCAAATCGCTGGGATGCCACGGGTGTTACAGCGGTTACGACTGTAAATTTAACATACATACAATCACGCCTGTCCTCCCAAATGGGGTAGGCAGAGCACATGCACGTGACATAAACAAAATCATAACCATTTCCCCCTTCGTAGCCACAGCATAATCTATATCTATATCTATATATCTATGTAGGTATATCTATACTAATATATAAAGCTGAAGAGTTTGTTTGTTTGTGTGTTTGTTTGTTTGTTTGTTTGTTTGAACGCGCTAATCTCAGGATCTACTGGTTCGAATTGAAAAATTCTTTTTGTGTTATAGGCTATAAAACATCACGCTGCGACCAATAGAAGCAAAGAAATAGTGAAAAGTGTGGAAAAAAGCGGGGTAAATTGATCACTATTCCACGCGGACGGAGTCGCGGGCACAGCTAGTTCTAGATATAGCAGATGGAAGAGGTATAATAGTGACAGGTAGGTATAATAGTTGCTAGCTTATCGCCTAAAATATACCTATTTCCTTAGTCGCCTTTTACGACATCCACGGAAGAAAAGAACAGGTGTTATTCGACACCCGATACCACACGGAAAACAACAATATACTTAACAGTGAATCGTCCCAGATTCCCTCTTAGCATGAGAGGACACGGAATGTAGTTCTCACGGGCTCACGCGCAATTCGACTCGTGCGCGGGATAGACCTGTCATCTTCTGACGACTCTAGATTGACAGTGACGATCATAACTTGCCTGAGTAACTTGCCCTACGACTAGACGTGCGTAAATCAAATACAATTTCTCACAGAAACTCCCAAAAAACAGAGACGATTTTCAGGCTTTTTTATCTTCGGATTTATATTAAGTATTAAACTAAGCTTCTTATAAAGTATGACTGACTTTTTGTGTAGCTACACTTGATAATCTCAAAACATCAGAACGACTTTTCATATATTTCACTGTCACAACAAACAATAGTTATTCCTCGGAAAGATTTCTTGCCATTTACTGCTAAATTAAGTTAGTAGTACACGGGCGTAGCCAGGATTTAATTTTGGGGGGGTTTGACGAAAAAAAAAAACATCGGCCAAGTGCGAGTCGGACACAAAAAAATCACGAT